>JAXIVD010003253.1:22500-32500 GCA_036785275.1 Cancer borealis
CGCAAAACTAACACGTCAGACAGTCTTGAGACTATAGAAATCCTCCACGTATACTGACGGTAAATCATTACAAGGCCTTTCTACTGGTATTAAAAGAAAATCTTCTTGGGCTTTACTTCTCGAGATATTTAAATTTGAAGAAAAAAAATATAATTACATTTCACCATATATATTTTACGCCACTAAACACATCCCACCCGCTAAGGGAATACATTACTTTTCTTCTACAAGTACGCAATAAAAAATTTCCAAACTAAGGCTCATTAAGAAAATCTGTTTGTAGCATTTACAAGCTCGCAGCCTACTCTATTTGCACTAAGAATATCAACGTTCTATCTTAAATACTAACACAAATACATGGTAGCATTAATAATTTTCACTCGTGGGCTCCAGCACATAGTTGCTTGTTTTAGGTAGTTTCACCTGGCCCGGTGAGATAGTCTAGGTTCATTACGGATATGTGGTGAGACAGGCTAGGAAAGTGTCTGTCTCTTTCTCTCTCTGTGTCTGTCTCTTTCTCTCTCTGTGTCTGTCTCTGTCTCTTTCTCTGTGTCTGTCTCTGTCTCTTTCTCTGTCTCTTTCTCTCTCTCTCTCTGTCTCTTTCTCTTTCTCTCTCTGTCTCTTTCTCTCTCTCTCTGTCTCTTTCTCTGTCTCTTTCTCTCCCTGTCTCTGTCTCTTTCTTTCTCTGTCTCTTTCTCTCTCTGTGTCTGTCTCTGTCTCTTTCTCTCTCTGTGTCTATCTCTGTCTCTTTCTTTCTCTTTCTCTCTCTGTGTCTGTCTCTGTCTCTTTCTCTCTCTCTCTGTGTCTATCTCTGTCTCTTTCTCTCTCTCTTTCTCTCCCTGTCTCTGTCTCTTTCTCTCTCTCTTTCTCTGTCTCTTTCTCTCTCTGTGTCTGTCTCTTTCTCTCTCTGTGTCTATCTCTGTCTCTTTCTCTCCCTGTCTCTTTCTCTCCCTGTCTCTTTCTCTCTCTGTGTCTATCTCTGTCTCTTTCTCTCCCTGTCTCTTTCTCTCTCTGTCTCTTTCTCTCCCTGTCTCTTTCTCTCTCTGTGTCTATCTCTGTCTCTTTCTCTCCCTGTCTCTTTCTCTCTCTGTGTCTATCTCTGTCTCTTTCTCTCCCTGTCTCTCTCTCTTTCTCTGTCTCTTTCTCTCTCTGTGTCTGTCTCTTTCTCTCTCTGTGTCTATCTCTGTCTCTCTCTGTGTCTATCTCTGTCTCTTTCTCTCCCTGTCTCTTTCTCTCTCTGTGTCTATCTCTGTCTCTTTCTCTCTCTGTCTCTTTCTCTTTCTCTCTCTCTGTCTCTTTCTCTTTCTCTTTCTCTCTCTGTCTCTTTCTCTCTCTGTGTCTGTCTCTGTCTCTTTCTCTCTCTGTGTCTGTCTCTTTCTCTCTCTCTGTCTCTTTCTCTTTCTCTCTCTGTCTCTTTCTCTCTCTGTCTCTTTCTCTCTCTGTGTCTGTCTCTTTCTCTTTCTTTCTGTCTCTTTCTCTCACTGTGTCTGTCTCTTTCTCTGTCTCTTTCTTTCTCTGTCTCTTTCTCTCTCTGTCTCTTTCTCTCTCTGTGTCTGTCTCTTTCTCTTTCTTTCTGTCTCTTTCTCTCACTGTGTCTGTCTCTTTCTCTTTCTTTCTGTCTCTTTCTCTCACTGTGTCTGTCTCTTTCTCTGTCTCTGTCTCTTTCTCTCTCTGTCTCTTTCTCTCTCTGTGTCTGTTTCTTTCTCTTTCTTTCTGTCTCTTTCTCTCACTGTGTCTGTCTCTGTCTCTTTCTCTCTCTGTGTCTGTTTCTTTCTCTTTCTTTCTGTCTCTTTCTCTCACTGTGTCTGTCTCTGTCTCTGTCTCTTTCTCTCTCTGTGTTTGTCTCGCGTCGCGCCGCCTCCTCCAATTTTAGTACGGGAAGGACTTACTATCCGTTACAGTTGCTAGAGGTAGGTAACCTTGTTCACTCAGAGCTCTCCCGCAGTCTCAATGCAGCAGGCGGTGAAACATTGTCCCGCGCCGCCTCCTCCAAGTTTAGTACGGGAAGGACTTACTATCCGTTACAGTTGCTAGAGGTAGGTAACCTTGTTCACTCAGAGCTCTCCCGCAGTCTCAATGCAGCAGGCGGTGAAACATTGTCCCGCGCCGCCTCCTCCAAGTTTAGTACGGTAAGGACTTACTATCCGTTACAGTTGCTAGAGGTTAGGTAACCTTGTTCACTCAGAGCCTCTCCCGCAGTCTCAATGCAGCAGGCGGTGAAACATTGTCCCGCGCCGCCTCCTCCAAGTTTAGTACGGCAAGGACTTACTATCCGTTACAGTTGCTAGAGGTAAGTAACCTTGTTCACTCAGAGCCTCTCCCGCAGTCTCAATGCAGCAGGCGGTGAAACATTGTCCGGCGCCGCCTCCTCCAAGTTTAGTACGGCAAGGACTTACTATCCGTTACAGTTGCTAGAGGTAGGTAACCTTGTTCAATCAGAGCTCTCCCGCAGTCTCAATGCAGCAGGCGGTGAAACATTGTCCCGCGCCGCCTCCTCCAAGTTTAGTACGGCAAGGACTTACTATCCGTTACAGTTGCTAGAGGTTAGGTAACCTTGTTCACTCAGAGCCTCTCCCGCAGTCTCAATGCAGCAGGCGGTGAAACATTGTCCCGCGCCGCCTCCTTCCAAGTTTAGTACGGCAAGGACTTACTATCCGTTACAGTTGCTAGAGGTAGGTAACCTTGTTCACTCAGAGCTCTCCCGCAGTCTCAATGCAGCAGGCGGTGAAACATTGTCCGGCGCCGCCTCCTCCAAGTTTAGTACGGGAAGGACTTACTATCCGTTACAGTTGCTAGAGGTAGGTAACCTTGTTCACTCAGAGCTCTCCCGCAGTCTCAATGCAGCAGGCGGTGAAACATTGTCCCGCGCCGCCTCCTCCAAGTTTAGTACGGTAAGGACTTACTATCCGTTACAGTTGCTAGAGGTTAGGTAACCTTGTTCACTCAGAGCCTCTCCCGCAGTCTCAATGCAGCAGGCGGTGAAACATTGTCCCGCGCCGCCTCCTCCAAGTTTAGTACGGCAAGGACTTACTATCCGTTACAGTTGCTAGAGGTAGGTAACCTTGTTCACTCAGAGCTCTCCCGCAGTCTCAATGCAGCAGGCGGTGAAACATTGTCCCGCGCCGTCTCCTCCAAGTTTAGTACGGGAAGGACTTACTATCCGTTACAGTTGCTAGAGGTAGGTAACCTTGTTCACTCAGAGCCTCTCCCGCAGTTATAGTGCGAGATGGTATCTCCATACATTGCTTAACGGCTAGTTACCACCTTGACGGAAGAAAACTGCGGGAGAGGCGAGCCTTGTCGCTAAGAGACTCACAATCTGGCCGTGATTAGAAATGTTGTAGTCTTACCAAATATTACCAGACTACCAGATATCACTAAGAAAAACTGAGTATACCATCGTCTTCGTCATACAATGATGCACATGATGAAATAAAAAAAATAACATTAAAACGACATTTGCTACAAAATAATTGAAGGAAAAAAAAATAGCGCATAAAGAATTTTTTCAAATGTTCTCCTTCAACTCGCTGTTTCTCACATTTATTAAGCTCGTATTGTATTTTCAAATCCAGGTTCATAATCTGCACTCATTGACGATCAGTATGATGTACCATAACAACTGATATAAAATATTGTAGTTGGTTAAAAAGGCAGATAAAAAAATACTGTCAAATCTACAAGAAAACCGTCCAAGGCGGGTTTTCAAGGATTCGAATTTAACGACCATTTAAACCACTCATTATTTTTTCCACCACCATGTGTTACATACCGTAGCCATCAGCAAGCCTTCCACTACTCGAAGCAATAATTGGAAATTCAATGTAAGCTAATATAACCGAGTTACGAAGTGGTGAAGCACAACATGTCAAAACATTTCTTTATGCGCTATTTCATTCTACCTCGATTATATTCTAATAGATAAAGAAATAAAGCTGTCAATTGTAGCTCATCATATGCACCATTCTATCACCTACACGATGGTTGTTTTCATTTTTCTAACCGACGTCTGACACTTCCGTAATAACCGATAATATTGCAACATTGTTCAACTCCATCCTCACGTCGACCCCAACCCTCACTCTCCCGGTCTTACACACCGGGAACACCTCTCACACGCCTTAACTAACACAGCGCCTCACACACACACACACACACACACACACACACACACACACAAAAAGATATATATATTTAAATCAATTCAACAAATAGAACATAGAAATCGATTCAGTTACTACTACTAACCCTCCCGATATGTAAGAGCGGGAACACCTCTCACACGCCTTATTAACTAACTAACACACAGCAGCGTCACACACACAAATACATAGAGAAGACATTAAACAAAACACACAAATTCAATCACGCACTAGTAACAACACAACAACACGGTCTTTTTATAAGTCCAAATAGGAACATGTGTGGCTTGTGGACAAACAAAAACGCTAAACAGATGCATATCCGAAGGGTGGTTTTAAAAAAAGTACGGAATTCGATAAAGAATTCCATTTTTTTATCTCCACGGATACGCAAATGTGGCGGCAAACATTATACCTCTTGTATACAGCAGAAAAAAACAATTAACATACTGTAAAGCTTGATACTACTACGTTTACCTTGTACAAACAATGTCCCGGGCTCGCAACAGAGGAGGCAGTCGGGGTGCGAGAAACTTATCGTGGCTCTACCGCTCTCAGTCGCCGCCCGGCGCTGCCAACGGGGGAGAAACCAGTCACGAGAAACAATGGAGTGTGTGTATAGTGAGCCTCCTATATCTCCCGCGCTGCCAACCTGGAGACAGCAAGGAGTGACGAGAGAGAGTGTATAGCGAGCCGCCTCGCTCTCCCGCGCTGCCAACGTGGGGACAGCAAGGAGTGACGAGAGTGGGTGTATAACGAGCCGCCTCGCTCTCCCGCGCTGCCAACGTGGAGACAGCAAGGAGTGACGAGAGAGAGTGTATAGTGAGCCGCCCCGCTCTCCCGCGCTGCCAACGTGGAGACAGCAAGGAGTGACGAGAGAGAGGGTATAGCGAGCCGTCCCGCTCTCCCGCGCTGCCAACGTGGAGATGGCAAGGAGTGACGAGAGAGAGTGTATAGTGAGCCGTCCCGCTCTCCCGCGCTGCCAACGTGGAGATGGCAAGGAGTGACGAGAGAGAGTGTATAGTGAGCCGTCCCGCTCTCCCGCGCTGCCAACGTGGAGACGGCAAGGAGTGACGAGAGAGAGTGTATAGTGAGCCGTCCCGCTCTCCCGCGCTGCCAACGTGGAGACGGCAAGGAGTGACGAGAGAGAGTGTATAGCGAGCCGTCCCGCTCTCCCGCGCTGCCAACGTGGAGACAGCAAGGAGTGACGAGAGAGAGGGTATAGCGAGCCGTCCCGCTCTCCCGCGCTGCCAACGTGGAGATGGCAAGGAGTGACGAGAGAGAGTGTATAGTGAGCCGTCCCGCTCTCCCGCGCTGCCAACGTGGAGATGGCAAGGAGTGACGAGAGAGAGTGTATAGTGAGCCGCCCCGCTCTCCCGCGCTGCCAACGTGGAGACAGCAAGGAGTGACGAGAGAGAGGGTATAGCGAGCCGTCCCGCTCTCCCGCGCTGCCAACGTGGAGATGGCAAGGAGTGACGAGAGAGAGTGTATAGCGAGCCGTCCCGCTCTCCCGCGCTGCCAACGTGGGGACAGCAAGGAGTGACGAGAGGGAATATATAGCGAGCCGCCCCGCTCTCCCGCGCTGGCCAACGTGGAGACAGCAAGGAGTGACGAGAGAGAGTGGAGAAAATGTTTCTCCCGGGCTAGGAAGACGGGACATGCTCGGTAGGCGATGGGTGAGCGCGGGATGGAGTTGCCAGTGAGGAGAATCGGTCTCCCGCGCTACCAGCGCGGGGAGTTGCCGGCGGAGCGGGGCTGGTTTTGGACACGAGAACGGGCCGAGCGGGGCCCAAAGTGGCTTAAAATTTCCAATGTGGAGCGCGGGGCCAACTCGCCCCGCTCTCTTTCATGCTGCACCAAGCTTGGGCGCGGTAAAGGTAGCCGCTACCCCCAGGGAAGACTAACACGAGTTCGACCTGAAAAATATAGTAGGGAGGCGAGGTTGCTGGATCAACCTCAGTGCCGTCCCTCACGCTGAATGCTGCATACGTGCGTCAGACATCAGTCCTAACCACTTGGTTCTCTCTACCTATTACTAAGAAGGTACCGAGGCTATATACTAAGGGTGGCGGTTAGTGATTGAGATGCACTGGTGACGACCATTGGCACATCGAGCGTGTTAACGTGGTGGCGTAAAACACTGCTAGAGAGAGCAAAGGCCACGCACAACTTATATATATTTCTATATATATACGTATACATATGAACCACCCACATATTCTGCGTGCAGACTTTTACGACTGTCTCATGCAACACCCCCTCTCCTTTTGGAAGAGAAGCTCCACGGCATTAGCTGTGGCTCCTCGTGGCGGCGCACATGATGATATGGTGTTAGCTAAAGCGGGGAGCCTTCAATGCAGCGACCCCTCTTACTTTGTGATGGTTACTCCACTACCCGTGCGATAACTCATCCCGTAGGTTAAAGAATCATCACTTTAACCTCTCTACACTGACGCAGCTTCTAACGAACGGTCAGTTGGAACGAAGCACACTTTTGTTTCTTTTCGTGAGCAAAGACGGGTTATAAACGTTTCCCAGCAGCTTACAACTACTACCACAAACTTGGATGGTGTAACGTACGTTATTTCCATTCCCCCCTTAGAGAGAAGGGACGCTTGAATGGTGTAACGTACGTTATTTCCATATCACCCTTAGAGAGAAGGGACGCTAGAATGGTGTAACGTACGTTATTTCCATTCCCCCCTTAGAGAGAAGGGACACACTTGAATGGTGTAACGAAGGTTATTTCCATTTCCCCCTTAAAGAGAAGGGACGCGGCGTCGCGGGCCAATGCTGCCAATGGACGCTTAGCGCTATTACTAAACATTACAATCAAAAAGTTTTGATGTAACATAGCTACCTGGTTGATCCTGCCAGTAGTCATATGCTTGTCTCAAAGATTAAGCCATGCATGTCTAAGTACAAGCCGATTTAAGGCGAAACCGCGAATGGCTCATTAAATCAGCTATGATTCATTGGATCTGTACCCACACTTACTTGGATAACTGTGGTAATTCTAGAGCTAATACATGCACCCGTCTCTGACCGCAAGGGAAGAGCGCTTTTATTAGTTCAAAACCGGTCGGACTTCGGTCCGTCACCCCACCGTGTTGAATCTGAATAACTTGTCGCTGAGCGCACGGTCTCCGCACCGGCGCCGCCTCTTTCAAGTGTCTGCCTTATCAGCTTTCGATTGTAGGTTATACGCCTACAATGGCTATAACGGGTAACGGGGAATCAGGGTTCGATTCCGGAGAGGGAGCCTGAGAAACGGCTACCACATCTAAGGAAGGCAGCAGGCACGCAAATTACCCACTCCCGGCACGGGGAGGTAGTGACGAAAAATAACGATGCGAGACTCATCCGAGGCCTCGCAATCGGAATGAGTACACTTTAAATCCTTTAACGAGGATCTATTGGAGGGCAAGTCTGGTGCCAGCAGCCGCGGTAATTCCAGCTCCAATAGCGTATATTAAAGTTGTTGCGGTTAAAAAGCTCGTAGTTGGATTTCAGTTCTGGACTGACGGTTCACCGCCCGGTGCATACTGTCACGCTCCGAACAGCCACAACAGCCCGCTGGCTCGCACGGGGTGCTCTTCATCGAGTGTCCCGCGTGGCCGGCAGAGTTTACTTTGAAAAAATTAGAGTGCTCAAAGCAGGCTACACTGACGGCCTGAATGCCTATGCATGGAATAATGGAATAGGACCTCGGTTCTATTTTGTCGGTTTTCTGAACCCGAGGTAATGACTAATAGGAACAGGCGGGGGCATTCGTATTGCGACGCTAGAGGTGAAATTCTTGGACCGTCGCAAGACGAACTACTGCGAAAGCATTTGCCAAGGATGTTTTCATTAATCAAGAACGAAAGTTAGAGGTTCGAAGGCGATCAGATACCGCCCTAGTTCTAACCATAAACGATGCTGACCAGCGATCCGCCGGCGTTATTCCCATGACCCGGCGGGCAGCTTCCGGGAAACCAAAGTCTTTGGGTTCCGGGGGAAGTATGGTTGCAAAGCTGAAACTTAAAGGAATTGACGGAAGGGCACCACCAGGAGTGGAGCCTGCGGCTTAATTTGACTCAACACGGGGAACCTCACCAGGCCCAGACACCGGAAGGATTGACAGATTGAGAGCTCTTTCTCGATTCGGTGGGTGGTGGTGCATGGCCGTTCTTAGTTGGTGGAGCGATTTGTCTGGTTAATTCCGATAACGAACGAGACTCTGGCCTACTAACTAGTCGACGGATCTCCAGCAATTGGTGTCCAGTTCGCAGCTTCTTCTTAGAGGGATAAGCGGCAATTCTAGCCGCACGAGATTGAGCAATAACAGGTCTGTGATGCCCTTAGATGTTCTGGGCCGCACGCGCGCTACACTGAAGGGATCAACGTGTCCTCCCCCTCCGAGAGGAGCGGGTAACCCGTTGAAATCCTTTCATGATAGGGATTGGGGTTTGCAATTGTCTCCCATGAACGAGGAATTCCCAGTAAGCGCAAGTCATGAGCTTGCGTTGATTACGTCCCTGCCCTTTGTACACACCGCCCGTCGCTACTACCGATTGAATGATTTAGTGAGGCCTTCGGACTGGCGCTCTTGGATGCCGGGCCCTCGGTTCGCCGTTGGGTCTCTCGGCGCCTCGAGCTGACGGAAAGATGTCCAAACTTGATCATTTAGAGGAAGTAAAAGTCGTAACAAGGTTTCCGTAGGTGAACCTGCGGAAGGATCATTAACGTGTTTGCTTGCAGCAACAAAAACCAAAAAATTCGGGTGGCCGGGTACCGACCAAAAAAAAAAAAATTGACCGATGCATCAATTTTTGGCGGCCCGGCCTGAGAACAGGCAAACAGTGCCGCAGCTCAACCCACACTCTTCTCTTCTGTCCATTGTGGACAGAGGTAGACCATTACTCACACCACCGGTACTCCAACCAACCGACGTACGCTAGGTTGGCCGACTTTTATCGGGCAAAGTTTCCGAATGATAGCGGTCACTTAACGTCGTCGGGAGGTGTCACCGGCTGGTAACGAGGTACTTCTCACAAACCTGTGACTATCTATTTAAACCCAGTATACTACGTCTTCCCACTATCGTCTCCCGAGGCAGAGATGGCGGAAGTCTTGAAAGTCGGCAATTGAGACTGACGTAATGACAAAAATCACAACTCTTAACGGTGGATCACTCGGCTCGTGGGTCGATGAAGACCGCAGCAAGCTGCGTGTCGGTATGTGAATCGCAAGAATACCAGATACATCGACAAGTCGAACGCACATTGCGGCGGCGGCACTCTCATGTGCTGCCGTCACTCCTACACGAGGGTCGGATATCAAATCCAATACATCGGCTTTGTTACCACCGGCAGAGTAGTAGTAGTAGTAGTAGTAGTAGCAGCTTTGTCTCTACTCTCTCTCTCTCTCTCTACTGCGTGCGTGGCATTGACCGCCTTGGGGAGGTTCGCCTCTTTGACGAGAGTCAAATTGGCGTTCCCTAAAGATGTGCTGCCAAGCCAAAGTCATATATCTGTGGACTTGGTGGCAAGGACCATGTACAGACATACAACGCTTACGCGCTGTTTTGTTTGTCGCCGTCCATGCCTGTTGCCTCGTTTCCCTCCAAGGAAGGACAGAGGCTCTGTTGCATGCTAAAGTCGCGTATGGGCGTCTTGAAGGCGACCGGGTCGGTTTATACTACTTACACCTCGGTTCGTTAGCTGCAGCACCCATCCTTATCAAACCTTAATGGGAACGGGCGCACACAAACCAAAACTGGAAGCCAGTGACTACTTTATAGTAGTCGCTACTGCTCCAATGTCGACCTCGTGTTAGGGTAGAGTACCCGCCAAATTTAAGCATATTAATAAGCG
>JAXIVD010003253.1:37500-48100 GCA_036785275.1 Cancer borealis
GCCTTTATTTACTTACATCTTTCTACATTACATTACACTACACTATTCTACAACACTTCTACCTCCCTAACAAGGCTGGAGGTTTCGCCACGCAACCCGATGGCGAAATCCTCCGGGCAAGCCTTTATTTATATCTGTTCACACTCTGCTCTACAGAGCAGCCTCCTCACAGTGACCAGCTAATAATAATAAGACTTCTCCCTAACAAGACTATAGAGGTTTCGTCACGCAGCCTGATGGCGAGACCCTCACGGCAAGCCTTTACTTAGAGCTGTCCATACTCAACTCCACACTTTACTTTCCATCTCAACTCGCGTACAGCAGTGGCTGTTGGTTTCTATTTTCATGAAGGTGTATAAAAACAAGACAGACATGTTTCTATTTTGGACTTGTAAATTTTCTGCATAATTTTTTGACTTGCTAACATTATTTCTGATATACTTTACAACTATAGACGATTGCACCAGACCAAGCGCCGGGGGTAGCTATGACTCTACAAGCGCGGGTAATCGGCGGGGGTAGCTATTAGTCACTTAAATAGCAAACATCATACCGTATATAAATCTTGAGGACATACTTGGATCCATTCTCTCAAGGTAGCAGCGAAAACGAAGACTACAATTTCCCACTTATAGCATTAGGTTCAATTCTCGTTTCCACAAGACAGACATGTTTCTATTTTGGACTTGTAAATTTTCTGTTAAATTTTTTGACTTGCTAACATTATTTCTGATATACTTTACAACTATAGACGATTGCACCAGACCAAGCGCCGGTAAACGGCGGGGGTAGCTATGACTCTACAAGCGCGGGTAATCGGCGGGGGTAGCTATTAGTCACTTAAATAGCAAACATCATACCGTATATAAATCTTGAGGACATACTTGGATCCATTCTCTCAAAGTAGCAGCGAAAACGAAGACTACAATTTCCCACTTATAGCATTAGGTTCAATTCTCGTTTCCACATTAAAAGCGTAATGAATATGATATTGGTGTTCAGTACGTAATATCCTTGTAAAATATATTTGGATTAACTTAGTTTCAGAGGTGACACCAAAAACCAAGATTTATTTATTTATATCTTTCCACACTCAAATCAACAGAACAGCAGCAGTACTCTCGCTACGAACCGCTTGCACTTCTGCCTCCCTAACAAGGCTAAAAAGATTTTGTCACGCATCCCGATGGCGAAATCCTCCCGGCAAACCCATATTTACATTACTACACACCCTTATCTATAGAACAGCATCCTCACTGTCATTCGCTAAGACTGCACCGTAAAAAGAATATAGAGGTTTCGTCACGCAACGTAACATCCGAAAGTAACCTCAAGACGGTCTTGTGTGCAGTTGTACACAAAAGTAACTGTCGAACTTGAACGTATCATCGAAAAATAACACGTCAGAGTCTTGTGCAGTTGCACTCAAAAACAAGTGTCGAACTTAAACGTATCATCGAAAAGTATCACAAAAGTAACCTCAAGTCGCAAAACTAACACGTCAGACAGTCTTGAGACTATAGAAATCCTCCACGTATACTGACGGTAAATCATTACAAGGCCTTTCTACTGGTATTAAAAGAAAATCTTCTTGGGCTTTACTTCTCGAGATATTTAAATTTGAAGAAAAAAAATATAATTACATTTCACCATATATATTTTACGCCACTAAACACATCCCACCCGCTAAGGGAATACATTACTTTTCTTCTACAAGTACGCAATAAAAAATTTCCAAACTAAGGCTCATTAAGAAAATCTGTTTGTAGCATTTACAAGCTCGCAGCCTACTCTATTTGCACTAAGAATATCAACGTTCTATCTTAAATACTAACACAAATACATGGTAGCATTAATAATTTTCACTCGTGGGCTCCAGCACATAGTTGCTTGTTTTAGGTAGTTTCACCTGGCCCGGTGAGATAGTCTAGGTTCATTACGGATATGTGGTGAGACAGGCTAGGAAAGTGTCTGTCTCTTTCTCTCTCTGTGTCTGTCTCTTTCTCTCTCTGTGTCTGTCTCTGTCTCTTTCTCTGTGTCTGTCTCTGTCTCTTTCTCTGTCTCTTTCTCTCTCTCTCTCTGTCTCTTTCTCTTTCTCTCTCTGTCTCTTTCTCTCTCTCTCTGTCTCTTTCTCTGTCTCTTTCTCTCCCTGTCTCTGTCTCTTTCTTTCTCTGTCTCTTTCTCTCTCTGTGTCTGTCTCTGTCTCTTTCTCTCTCTGTGTCTATCTCTGTCTCTTTCTTTCTCTTTCTCTCTCTGTGTCTGTCTCTGTCTCTTTCTCTCTCTCTCTGTGTCTATCTCTGTCTCTTTCTCTCTCTCTTTCTCTCCCTGTCTCTGTCTCTTTCTCTCTCTCTTTCTCTGTCTCTTTCTCTCTCTGTGTCTGTCTCTTTCTCTCTCTGTGTCTATCTCTGTCTCTTTCTCTCCCTGTCTCTTTCTCTCCCTGTCTCTTTCTCTCTCTGTGTCTATCTCTGTCTCTTTCTCTCCCTGTCTCTTTCTCTCTCTGTCTCTTTCTCTCCCTGTCTCTTTCTCTCTCTGTGTCTATCTCTGTCTCTTTCTCTCCCTGTCTCTTTCTCTCTCTGTGTCTATCTCTGTCTCTTTCTCTCCCTGTCTCTCTCTCTTTCTCTGTCTCTTTCTCTCTCTGTGTCTGTCTCTTTCTCTCTCTGTGTCTATCTCTGTCTCTCTCTGTGTCTATCTCTGTCTCTTTCTCTCCCTGTCTCTTTCTCTCTCTGTGTCTATCTCTGTCTCTTTCTCTCTCTGTCTCTTTCTCTTTCTCTCTCTCTGTCTCTTTCTCTTTCTCTTTCTCTCTCTGTCTCTTTCTCTCTCTGTGTCTGTCTCTGTCTCTTTCTCTCTCTGTGTCTGTCTCTTTCTCTCTCTCTGTCTCTTTCTCTTTCTCTCTCTGTCTCTTTCTCTCTCTGTCTCTTTCTCTCTCTGTGTCTGTCTCTTTCTCTTTCTTTCTGTCTCTTTCTCTCACTGTGTCTGTCTCTTTCTCTGTCTCTTTCTTTCTCTGTCTCTTTCTCTCTCTGTCTCTTTCTCTCTCTGTGTCTGTCTCTTTCTCTTTCTTTCTGTCTCTTTCTCTCACTGTGTCTGTCTCTTTCTCTTTCTTTCTGTCTCTTTCTCTCACTGTGTCTGTCTCTTTCTCTGTCTCTGTCTCTTTCTCTCTCTGTCTCTTTCTCTCTCTGTGTCTGTTTCTTTCTCTTTCTTTCTGTCTCTTTCTCTCACTGTGTCTGTCTCTGTCTCTTTCTCTCTCTGTGTCTGTTTCTTTCTCTTTCTTTCTGTCTCTTTCTCTCACTGTGTCTGTCTCTGTCTCTGTCTCTTTCTCTCTCTGTGTTTGTCTCGCGTCGCGCCGCCTCCTCCAATTTTAGTACGGGAAGGACTTACTATCCGTTACAGTTGCTAGAGGTAGGTAACCTTGTTCACTCAGAGCTCTCCCGCAGTCTCAATTGCAGCAGGCGGTGAAACATTGTCCCGCGCCGCCTCCTCCAAGTTTAGTACGGGAAGGACTTACTATCCGTTACAGTTGCTAGAGGTAGGTAACCTTGTTCACTCAGAGCTCTCCCGCAGTCTCAATGCAGCAGGCGGTGAAACATTGTCCCGCGCCGCCTCCTCCAGTTTAGTACGGTAAGGACTTACTATCCGTTACAGTTGCTAGAGGTTAGGTAACCTTGTTCACTCAGAGCCTCTCCCGCAGTCTCAATGCAGCAGGCGGTGAAACATTGTCCCGCGCCGCCTCCTCCAAGTTTAGTACGGCAAGGACTTACTATCCGTTACAGTTGCTAGAGGTAAGTAACCTTGTTCACTCAGAGCCTCTCCCGCAGTCTCAATGCAGCAGGCGGTGAAACATTGTCCGGCGCCGCCTCCTCCAAGTTTAGTACGGCAAGGACTTACTATCCGTTACAGTTGCTAGAGGTAGGTAACCTTGTTCAATCAGAGCTCTCCCGCAGTCTCAATGCAGCAGGCGGTGAAACATTGTCCCGCGCCGCCTCCTCCAAGTTTAGTACGGCAAGGACTTACTATCCGTTACAGTTGCTAGAGGTTAGGTAACCTTGTTCACTCAGAGCCTCTCCCGCAGTCTCAATGCAGCAGGCGGTGAAACATTGTCCCGCGCCGCCTCCTTCCAAGTTTAGTACGGCAAGGACTTACTATCCGTTACAGTTGCTAGAGGTAGGTAACCTTGTTCACTCAGAGCTCTCCCGCAGTCTCAATGCAGCAGGCGGTGAAACATTGTCCGCGCCGCCTCCTCCAAGTTTAGTACGGGAAGGACTTACTATCCGTTACAGTTGCTAGAGGTAGGTAACCTTGTTCACTCAGAGCTCTCCCGCAGTCTCAATGCAGCAGGCGGTGAAACATTGTCCCGCGCCGCCTCCTCCAAGTTTAGTACGGTAAGGACTTACTATCCGTTACAGTTGCTAGAGGTTAGGTAACCTTGTTCACTCAGAGCCTCTCCCGCAGTCTCAATGCAGCAGGCGGTGAAACATTGTCCCGCGCCGCCTCCTCCAAGTTTAGTACGGCAAGGACTTACTATCCGTTACAGTTGCTAGAGGTAGGTAACCTTGTTCACTCAGAGCTCTCCCGCAGTCTCAATGCAGCAGGCGGTGAAACATTGTCCCGCGCCGTCTCCTCCAAGTTTAGTACGGGAAGGACTTACTATCCGTTACAGTTGCTAGAGGTAGGTAACCTTGTTCACTCAGAGCCTCTCCCGCAGTTATAGTGCGAGATGGTATCTCCATACATTGCTTAACGGCTAGTTACCACCTTGACGGAAGAAAACTGCGGGAGAGGCGAGCCTTGTCGCTAAGAGACTCACAATCTGGCCGTGATTAGAAATGTTGTAGTCTTACCAAATATTACCAGACTACCAGATATCACTAAGAAAAACTGAGTATACCATCGTCTTCGTCATACAATGATGCACATGATGAAATAAAAAAATAACATTAAAACGACATTTGCTACAAAATAATTGAAGGAAAAAAAAATAGCGCATAAAGAATTTTTTTCAAATGTTCTCCTTCAACTCGCTGTTTCTCACATTTATTAAGCTCGTATTGTATTTTCAAATCCAGGTTCATAATCTGCACTCATTGACGATCAGTATGATGTACCATAACAACTGATATAAAATATTGTAGTTGGTTAAAAAGGCAGATAAAAAAATACTGTCAAATCTACAAGAAAACCGTCCAAGGCGGGTTTTCAAGGATTCGAATTTAACGACCATTTAAACCACTCATTATTTTTTCCACCACCATGTGTTACATACCGTAGCCATCAGCAAGCCTTCACTACTCGAAGCAATAATTGGAAATTCAATGTAAGCTAATATAACCGAGTTACGAAGTGGTGAAGCACAACATGTCAAAACATTTCTTTATGCGCTATTTCATTCTACCTCGATTATATTCTAATAGATAAAGAAATAAAGCTGTCAATTGTAGCTCATCATATGCACCATTCTATCACCTACACGATGGTTGTTTTCATTTTTCTAACCGACGTCTGACACTTCCGTAATAACCGATAATATTGCAACATTGTTCAACTCCATCCTCACGTCGACCCCAACCCTCACTCTCCCGGTCTTACACACCGGGAACACCTCTCACACGCCTTAACTAACACAGCGCCTCACACACACACACACACACACACACACACACACACACACAAAAAGATATATATATTTAAATCAATTCAACAAATAGAACATAGAAATCGATTCAGTTACTACTACTAACCCTCCCGATATGTAAGAGCGGGAACACCTCTCACACGCCTTATTAACTAACTAACACACAGCAGCGTCACACACACAAATACATAGAGAAGACATTAAACAAAACACACAAATTCAATCACGCACTAGTAACAACACAACAACACGGTCTTTTTATAAGTCCAAATAGGAACATGTGTGGCTTGTGGACAAACAAAAACGCTAAACAGATGCATATCCGAAGGGTGGTTTTAAAAAAAGTACGGAATTCGATAAAGAATTCCATTTTTTTATCTCCACGGATACGCAAATGTGGCGGCAAACATTATACCTCTTGTATACAGCAGAAAAAAACAATTAACATACTGTAAAGCTTGATACTACTACGTTTACCTTGTACAAACAATGTCCCGGGCTCGCAACAGAGGAGGCAGTCGGGGTGCGAGAAACTTATCGTGGCTCTACCGCTCTCAGTCGCCGCCCGGCGCTGCCAACGGGGGAGAAACCAGTCACGAGAAACAATGGAGTGTGTGTATAGTGAGCCTCCTATATCTCCCGCGCTGCCAACCTGGAGACAGCAAGGAGTGACGAGAGAGAGTGTATAGCGAGCCGCCTCGCTCTCCCGCGCTGCCAACGTGGGGACAGCAAGGAGTGACGAGAGTGGGTGTATAACGAGCCGCCTCGCTCTCCCGCGCTGCCAACGTGGAGACAGCAAGGAGTGACGAGAGAGAGTGTATAGTGAGCCGCCCCGCTCTCCCGCGCTGCCAACGTGGAGACAGCAAGGAGTGACGAGAGAGAGGGTATAGCGAGCCGTCCCGCTCTCCCGCGCTGCCAACGTGGAGATGGCAAGGAGTGACGAGAGAGAGTGTATAGTGAGCCGTCCCGCTCTCCCGCGCTGCCAACGTGGAGATGGCAAGGAGTGACGAGAGAGAGTGTATAGTGAGCCGTCCCGCTCTCCCGCGCTGCCAACGTGGAGACGGCAAGGAGTGACGAGAGAGAGTGTATAGTGAGCCGTCCCGCTCTCCCGCGCTGCCAACGTGGAGACGGCAAGGAGTGACGAGAGAGAGTGTATAGCGAGCCGTCCCGCTCTCCCGCGCTGCCAACGTGGAGACAGCAAGGAGTGACGAGAGAGAGGGTATAGCGAGCCGTCCCGCTCTCCCGCGCTGCCAACGTGGAGATGGCAAGGAGTGACGAGAGAGAGTGTATAGTGAGCCGTCCCGCTCTCCCGCGCTGCCAACGTGGAGATGGCAAGGAGTGACGAGAGAGAGTGTATAGTGAGCCGCCCCGCTCTCCCGCGCTGCCAACGTGGAGACAGCAAGGAGTGACGAGAGAGAGGGTATAGCGAGCCGTCCCGCTCTCCCGCGCTGCCAACGTGGAGATGGCAAGGAGTGACGAGAGAGAGTGTATAGCGAGCCGTCCCGCTCTCCCGCGCTGCCAACGTGGGGACAGCAAGGAGTGACGAGAGGGAATATATAGCGAGCCGCCCCGCTCTCCCGCGCTGGCCAACGTGGAGACAGCAAGGAGTGACGAGAGAGAGTGGAGAAAATGTTTCTCCCGGGCTAGGAAGACGGACATGCTCGGTAGGCGATGGGTGAGCGCGGGATGGAGTTGCCAGTGAGGAGAATCGGTCTCCCGCGCTACCAGCGCGGGGAGTTGCCGGCGGAGCGGGGCTGGTTTTGGACACGAGAACGGGCCGAGCGGGGCCCAAAGTGGCTTAAAATTTCCAATGTGGAGCGCGGGGCCAACTCGCCCCGCTCTCTTTCATGCTGCACCAAGCTTGGGCGCGGTAAAGGTAGCCGCTACCCCCAGGGAAGACTAACACGAGTTCGACCTGAAAAATATAGTAGGGAGGCGAGGTTGCTGGATCAACCTCAGTGCCGTCCCTCACGCTGAATGCTGCATACGTGCGTCAGACATCAGTCCTAACCACTTGGTTCTCTCTACCTATTACTAAGAAGGTACCGAGGCTATATACTAAGGGTGGCGGTTAGTGATTGAGATGCACTGGTGACGACCATTGGCACATCGAGCGTGTTAACGTGGTGGCGTAAAACACTGCTAGAGAGAGCAAAGGCCACGCACAACTTATATATATTTCTATATATATACGTATACATATGAACCACCCACATATTCTGCGTGCAGACTTTTACGACTGTCTCATGCAACACCCCCTCTCCTTTTGGAAGAGAAGCTCCACGGCATTAGCTGTGGCTCCTCGTGGCGGCGCACATGATGATATGGTGTTAGCTAAAGCGGGGAGCCTTCAATGCAGCGACCCCTCTTACTTTGTGATGGTTACTCCACTACCCGTGCGATAACTCATCCCGTAGGTTAAAGAATCATCACTTTAACCTCTCTACACTGACGCAGCTTCTAACGAACGGTCAGTTGGAACGAAGCACACTTTTGTTTCTTTTCGTGAGCAAAGACGGGTTATAAAACGTTTCCCAGCAGCTTACAACTACTACCACAAACTTGGATGGTGTAACGTACGTTATTTCCATTCCCCCCTTAGAGAGAAGGGACGCTTGAATGGTGTAACGTACGTTATTTCCATATCACCCTTAGAGAGAAGGGACGCTAGAATGGTGTAACGTACGTTATTTCCATTCCCCCCTTAGAGAGAAGGGACACACTTGAATGGTGTAACGAAGGTTATTTCCATTTCCCCCTTAAAGAGAAGGGACGCGGCGTCGCGGGCCAATGCTGCCAATGGACGCTTAGCGCTATTACTAAACATTACAATCAAAAAGTTTTGATGTAACATAGCTACCTGGTTGATCCTGCCAGTAGTCATATGCTTGTCTCAAAGATTAAGCCATGCATGTCTAAGTACAAGCCGATTTAAGGCGAAACCGCGAATGGCTCATTAAATCAGCTATGATTCATTGGATCTGTACCCACACTTACTTGGATAACTGTGGTAATTCTAGAGCTAATACATGCACCACGTCTCTGACCGCAAGGGAAGAGCGCTTTTATTAGTTCAAACCGGTCGGACTTCGGTCCGTCACCCCACCGTGTTGAATCTGAATAACTTGTCGCTGAGCGCACGGTCTCCGCACCGGCGCCGCCTCTTTCAAGTGTCTGCCTTATCAGCTTTCGATTGTAGGTTATACGCCTACAATGGCTATAACGGGTAACGGGGAATCAGGGTTCGATTCCGGAGAGGGAGCCTGAGAAACGGCTACCACATCTAAGGAAGGCAGCAGGCACGCAAATTACCCACTCCCGGCACGGGGAGGTAGTGACGAAAAATAACGATGCGAGACTCATCCGAGGCCTCGCAATCGGAATGAGTACACTTTAAATCCTTTAACGAGGATCTATTGGAGGGCAAGTCTGGTGCCAGCAGCCGCGGTAATTCCAGCTCCAATAGCGTATATTAAAGTTGTTGCGGTTAAAAAGCTCGTAGTTGGATTTCAGTTCTGGACTGACGGTTCACCGCCCGGTGCATACTGTCACGCTCCGAACAGCCACAACAGCCCGCTGGCTCGCACGGGGTGCTCTTCATCGAGTGTCCCGCGTGGCCGGCCAGAGTTTACTTTGAAAAAATTAGAGTGCTCAAAGCAGGCTACACTGACGGCCTGAATGCCTATGCATGGAATAATGGAATAGGACCTCGGTTCTATTTTGTCGGTTTTCTGAACCCGAGGTAATGACTAATAGGAACAGGCGGGGGCATTCGTATTGCGACGCTAGAGGTGAAATTCTTGGACCGTCGCAAGACGAACTACTGCGAAAGCATTTGCCAAGGATGTTTTCATTAATCAAGAACGAAAGTTAGAGGTTCGAAGGCGATCAGATACCGCCCTAGTTCTAACCATAAACGATGCTGACCAGCGATCCGCCGGCGTTATTCCCATGACCCGGCGGGCAGCTTCCGGGAAACCAAAGTCTTTGGGTTCCGGGGGAAGTATGGTTGCAAAGCTGAAACTTAAAGGAATTGACGGAAGGGCACCACCAGGAGTGGAGCCTGCGGCTTAATTTGACTCAACACGGGGAACCTCACCAGGCCCAGACACCGGAAGGATTGACAGATTGAGAGCTCTTTCTCGATTCGGTGGGTGGTGGTGCATGGCCGTTCTTAGTTGGTGGAGCGATTTGTCTGGTTAATTCCGATAACGAACGAGACTCTGGCCTACTAACTAGTCGACGGATCTCCAGCAATTGGTGTCCAGTTCGCAGCTTCTTCTTAGAGGGATAAGCGGCAATTCTAGCCGCACGAGATTGAGCAATAACAGGTCTGTGATGCCCTTAGATGTTCTGGGCCGCACGCGCGCTACACTGAAGGGATCAACGTGTCCTCCCCCTCCGAGAGGAGCGGGTAACCCGTTGAAATCCTTTCATGATAGGGATTGGGGTTTGCAATTGTCTCCCATGAACGAGGAATTCCCAGTAAGCGCAAGTCATGAGCTTGCGTTGATTACGTCCCTGCCCTTTGTACACACCGCCCGTCGCTACTACCGATTGAATGATTTAGTGAGGCCTTCGGACTGGCGCTCTTGGATGCCGGGCCCTCGGTTCGCCGTTGGGTCTCTCGGCGCCTCGAGCTGACGGAAAGATGTCCAAACTTGATCATTTAGAGGAAGTAAAAGTCGTAACAAGGTTTCCGTAGGTGAACCTGCGGAAGGATCATTAACGTGTTTGCTTGCAGCAACAAAAACCAAAAAATTCGGGTGGCCGGGTACCGACCAAAAAAAAAAAAAATTGACCGATGCATCAATTTTTGGCGGCCCGGCCTGAGAACAGGCAAACAGTGCCGCAGCTCAACCCACACTCTTCTCTTCTGTCCATTGTGGACAGAGGTAGACCATTACTCACACCACCGGTACTCCAACCAACCGACGTACGCTAGGTTGGCCGACTTTTATCGGGCAAAGTTTC
>JAXIVD010003254.1:0-42500 GCA_036785275.1 Cancer borealis
GTGATGAGCTGCTGAGTCGTCGTCAGCCACGTGAGGTTAATAGATTAACAACGATAGATATACAGATAGATAGACACAAATATAGATAGATAGATAAAAAGATAGGTAGATAGACGGACAGATAAACAGGTAGATAGATATACAATTAGTAAAAAAAAAAAAGATAACAGTCGGAAGCTATTCGTCTGGCAGAGAGAGAGAGAGAGAGGAGAGAGAGAGAGAGAGAGAGAGAGAGAGAGAGAGAGAGAGAGAGAGAGAGAGAGAGTGGGGGGGGACAAAGATGATGGAATTTGAACAGGCATCGGTATTTCACAAAGAGACACACACACACACACACACATACACACACACACACACACACACACACACACACACACACACACACACACACACACAATACACATACACACATACACACACACACACACACACACTAAACACTTAATATAAATGATTTTCGAGGAACCAGCTCGTCGGTCATCTTCATAGTCGATACTGAAATGGAGACGATGATTGCCGCTCTCTTCCACCACCACCACCACCACCACCACCACCACCACCACCACCACCACAGAAGAAGAAGAAGAAGAAGAAGAAGAAGAAGAAGAAGAAAGAAGAAGAAGAAGAAGAAGAAGAGAAGAAGAAGAAGAAGAAGAAGAAGAAGAAGAAGAAGAAGAAGAAGAAGAAGAAGAAGAAGAAGAAGAAGAAGAAGAAGAAGAAGAAGAAGAAAGAAGAAGAAGAAGAAGAAGAAGAAGAAGAAGAAGAAGAAAAGAAGAAGAAGAAGAAGAAGAAGAAGAAGAAGAAGAAGAAGAGAAACGAAAAGAAAAAGAAAGATGGTGGAGAAAGAGAAGGAGGAGGAGGAAAAGAGACGACAACAACGTCGACGACAAAATTATGAATAAAAAGATGAACAACAATAACAACAATAACAATAACAATAACAACAACAATAACAACAACAACAATAACAATAACAATAACAACAACAACAACAATAACAATAACAACTCCACCTTACAAGCTAGTGACAGACACATGGATCATATTAATGGCAGTCATCACGGATATAACAAGTAGTCATTTAATCACCACCACAACCACCACCACCACCACCACCACTACGTGATCTTCATCTTCCAGAACCTCCACCACCATCACTACCACTACCACCACCATAACTATAATTCATAACTTGCAGCCACAAACACCACCATCACTGCAAAATTGTCCTTCCCTCACCACCACTACCACTACCACTGCCACCACCACTACCACCACCACCGCCACCACTACCACAACTATTATCTTCCAACACGACCTTTTTTACGTACCATAGCAACCCCTTTCCCCTCCTCTTCCTCCTCTTCCTCCTACTCCTCCTCCTCCTCCTCCTCCTCCCTTAGAACTCGCTTCACACCAAGACATTTTTCAATTCCACGGAGACAGTGATCCCGTAACAAGAAAGCAATTGACCTGCGGAGGGATTACAGTCAAGAAGGAGGAGGAGGAGGAGGAGGAGGAGGAGGAGGAGGAGGAGGAGGAGGAGGAGAAGGAGGAGGAGGAGGAGGAGGAGGAGGAGGAGGGTGCGACACGCGGATGACACGGAAGACCAGATTCACCAGCCGCTTTCACCTGTTCTCGTTGCCACTGTTCTCTTTTTGTTTGTTTCAATTCATTTGTTGTTAGAGGAAGACTTACGACCACCACCACCACCACCACCACCACCACCACCACCACCACCACCACCACCACCACCACCACCACCACCACCACCACCACCACCATAGTAACAAAAAGCAATACGTAAAAACAACATAAACAACAACAAAAAAAGTTATCCACCTCTCATCTCTTCAAACAGACACACACACACACACACACACACACACACACACACACACACACACACACACACACACACACACACACACAACAGTGACTAAATATGTTGAAAGGATTGAGAAGGTATAAAGAACAGCCACAAAATAAGAGCCTGACATGAGAGATCTTAGCTATAAAGAAAGACTTATTAAATTACAATTACCAACATTACAAGAAGAAAGGGATTTTTTAACGTAATTTTGTTGTCCCTTGGCCAATATCCTTTTAATGTATAAAAAAAATCATGTTATAGAAATATGTCGAACGTGCAGAAAATATTGACGTTAATTAGTAGTGTATCTTAAGAGTAAATTTCAATAGAACCTAACAAGAAATTATATAAGAAAGCATTAAGGATTGGATGCGAGTGATTTCAGGTTTCTAGACAGGGCAATACACCAGTAGAATATATTACCTGATCATTTGTGTGCCAAAAACAATCACAGTTTTAAAGAAAATATAATAAAAAAAATAATGACATAGTATCAAAAGACGAGCGGGATTTAAAAAAAAAAAATGTTTCCCCTTAGCCGGTACTCTTTTAATGTTAAAAAAAAAAAAAAAAAAAAAAAAAGATGAGACAAAATAAGCTTGATTCTGTCCTGTAAATATACGATTTGGTAAGAATTTTGACACATTACATACACACACACACACACACACACACACACACACACACACACACACACACACACACACACACACACACACACAAGGTCATACTGTCTCTGTACCACGTCACGTTCTAGTACAAACATATAACAAGGCCATGTAAGATTTTCCCCCTTCTGTCCCTCCTCCTCCTCCCTCTTATTAGCCGCGACCCGCTCAGGTAACACAGGTGATCTGCACTACACCAACGAGGGGACTTTTCATCAACCTTCCCCAGTGCAAGTAAAAACTATTCGTACTAATCTCGTTTTGCTTCGTTATATTTTGTATTGCGTATCACCAAACCCGAATAACACTTCTACCTGTGTAATTTTATATCGTTAATAACAACAACAATGACAGAGGCCATGGAGGTCATTCAATGTGCGAGTAAACAGACTTACTTAGATCACACGATTAAAGTAACAATAATAACACAATAATGAGTAATGTTTCAGCAATTTGTGTCAGAATAGAAACAAGGTGTGTCGTTAAGCTTACAACGCCTTGTAAGGGGTGGTGATGTGGGGACAGGAGGGGCGGGGCGGGGCAGAGCGGGGAGGAGTGAGGTGGGACAGGTGTGGCGTGTCGTCAGGGGGGCGGGAATTAAGGTGAAAAAAACGAATGCAAAGAAGAGGAGGGAGGGGAAGAGGAAGGAGGAGCAGGGTAACACATGGATAGCCTTGCATTATAATAAATCTACATACAATAGTAGAATTTGATCATTCCTCTCACTCTCTCCGTCTGTCACTAAGTCAATCAGTCACTCGCTCACATAAACCCTCCTTCACCCACACCCACACCCACACACACACACACACACACATACACACACACAGACCAGCACCTCATAAATTCACCATTGGGGTCAAACAAACAGACACTTAAGGTTTCCAGCACTGATAATGACGACCCTTAACCTTATACCCTCAACCATAAAACAGTTGTAATGGGAAGTGTAAGGTGGAAGGAGGACAAACACGAACATAGCGACATCCTCCATCTAGTAAAGCAACGTAAGCGACTAGGTCAGGTCAGGTCAGGTCAGGTTAGGTTAGGTTAGGAATGTATGTACAACCACGGCAAAAAAGAACTGGACGGGTAGGCTAGGGCAATGCTCCTCTTTACTCTCTTCTCCAGCCTGTCTGCAGATGTTCCCTCCTCTCCCGCGTCCCCCCCTCATCCTAGTCTCCATCTGTCTCTCTCTCTCTCTCTCAAGTACTCACCCAATTCACACAACACAATGGACATAGAACAGATAATCCTTGACAGCCCCGCCACCACGCAGCAACGATACTTTTACATACATAGAGCAAGGTCCTTGAGAAGTGTAGATAGTATGGGTGATATTGGCTTCTTCGATGCTGCAAGTTTCCCATAAAAAAAATGTATAATTGAGGTATTAGTTAAGTACACGTAACTACCATGTACAGAGGTAAGTCAAGACAATTCTGGTGAGCAAAACAAGGCTTCCGTAAAAGGCGAATAGAAATAGGAGATGTGCAAAAACAGTATTCCTGTACGAGGTAAGATAGAAAGGATTGACCTTCACCTTGTATATACTTTTTGTCTATGCCAGCCGCGATATTTTTTTGTGCACCACCATTCTGAACCAGTTTGTGAATGTTGCCCTCTATCCTTTTTTTTCCGTCCTCCTCTTGCTGCTCCGCCTCCTCCTCCTTTTTCTTTTTCTTTTTCTTTTCCTCCTCCTCCTCCTCTTCTTCTTCTTCTTCTTCTTCTTCTTCTTCTTCTTCTTCTTCTTCTTCTTCTTCTTCTTCTTCTTCTTCTTCTTCTTCTTCTTCTTCTTCTTCTTCTTCTTCTTCTTCTTCTTCTTCCTCCTCCTCCTCCTCCTCCTCCTCCTCCTCCTCCTCCTCCCCCTCCTCCTCCCCCTCCTCCTCCCCCTCCTCCTCCCCCTCCTCCTCCTCCTCCTGGCGGAGCAAAGAACTAGGCCTTCTGGGGACACACTAATGACCGTCATGAAGGGATCATCTGTGCTTTGAACACTCTTTTTGTATACAAGTGGTCACCATAAGAGAGAGAGAGAGAGAGAGAGAGAGAGAGAGAGAGAGAGAGAGAGAGAGAGAGAGAGAGAGAGAGAGAGAGAGAGAGAGAGAGAGAGAGAAAAAAAAGAGAGAGAGAGAGAGAGAGAGAGAGAGAGAGAGAGAGAGAGAGAGAGAGAGAGAGAGAGAGAGAGAGAGAGAGAGAGAGAGAGAGAGAGAGAGAGAGAGAGAGAGAGAGAGAGAGAGAGAGAGAGAATGTTTACCACTATACGGTAGTATGTCAACCAAAAGAGATACGTGGAGAAGAGTGGGAGAAACCTTTGTCCTGCGGTGAACCTGAAGAGGCTGATGATGACAACACACACACAAACACACACACACACACACATGCACACAAAGTCACCTTTCCCCCTACTCCTCCTCCTCAAGCGTTCCGGCTATCCCCTTCAGGCCTCTTGAGCTGGCATGATGCCCACACACACACACACACACACACACACACACACACACACACACACACACACACACACACACACACACACACACACACGTCGGTACCTGGGATATTCTTAGGTAACACATATTTGCATGTAAAATTTAAGATAATTTTTATGCATACAAACTTTCCTTCTGCCAGTAAACGTGAACTGGCATCCAAATGAGACGCATAATAAATACACGAAAAAATAGTGACGACCGACCATAACAACCGGGATACTCAAACGAGGGAGCGGTAGTTCAGCATCGGCAGAGTGGTTCGAACCAGAGTCGTCGTGAGCCAACACTACGTGCTGGGAAGCCAGTCTAACCTTGATTAAATTACTGTATGTATTCTGTAACTTGCATCTGTTAAGTAAAATGCACGAAGCCACCCCTAGTGTTTCTGTAGACATTAAATAGTTAGAAAACACACACACAAAAATATTAACTTAATTAAAGAAACATAATGGTTAAATTCGCCTTAGGTTTTGTAGGAATATAATACAGTTTTCGGTGGAGGGATTCCTAGCCCATCGTTTTTGTTATTTTAAGTCACCTTGAACGCCACGCAGGAAATCTAGAGGCAATTATTAAAAATCCTGAAGTCACAAGGAACAATTATATAGCAAGTAATAAGTAATAGTAGTTAGTGATAGTTACCTGCCTATTTTTGTTTTGTTTTCATCATCATCTTCGCCCTTTCTCCTTTTTTCTTTTTTTTTCCTTATTTCATTCATGCTTATTTTCTTTTCAATATATTCTTTTATTGGCCTTAAATGCTTTTATATGTTCCTTCATCTAGATTAGCGACTGCATCTTAATTAGTTTTTGTTTTGACCTTCACCAATACTTGATTATTTTTTTCTTCTTTTTTTTGCGTTAGTGGATTTCCCCAAGTTTTATAAAAAAAAAAAAATTAGGACAATAATCTTTTAGAACCGCAGGGAAACATGCAGCTGGTTCTTGTAGCCTCCACCTGCCTCTCACGATCACCTTGACATACACGGTAGCCTACTGGTTCACCTGGAGGAAACATTATTCACAGCCCTGACGCAGTGAGTGCAGGATTTCGCCTTTTCTATTGTCACAAATCTAGTTGTCTGATATAATTTTTTTCTCCACAATCCTCGGTAAGAAGTATCTTTATTGTCCTGACATGCATTAGTTACAGGCCTGTACTGCAGCTGCAACCAACCCTAATCCCTCCTTGCGTCGCCTACGAAGAGATGTAGCCAACTAATTTTGCTAGTGGTGGCGGTGCAGCCTAATCATTGAGTTGCCGTCGTCTTGCCATATCCTCGCCTTGCTGTCTCACGCCAAGCGCCAACAGAAACAGTTTCGCCCGTGACAGGTTCATAACCTTGTAAGTCGCTTTTTCCCTTAAGTATGGGCGTCTTACTCACCTACAATGTTTTATCGTATCTGCGTTAAGCCGAAGTTATGTTACCAAAACATGTCCCTCGTCGCTATCGTGGTTCCAGAATGCAAACTGTCATAAATAATCATACTGCGACGAAATATCAATCAGAGTCATGAGTCCCCAAGTAGAGGGAAGGAATGTCCTGTAATATCCTCGCTGCACCATACGTCAGGAGACACCACGAAGACTAGGAAGAATTAACCTTTACTCGTAAAACATTGTTGAGGCCACGGAGGCGGCAAGCCAAGCTCCTAATAACGATCAGACAGAAATTAAATGAAAATTCCTCGTGAGCTCCCTTGAAACTCACCACCACTCTTTACTGTGACTAAGAACTGGATGTACAAGGCACATGAGTGTGATGTACACATAACATTAACAGCCTCACACGCCTGAAGACCCCTGCTGCTCACCGCCAGCGCACAGCAGCAATCACCCACTGGTCGAAACAGTATTCGTCAGACAACACAGAGCTGATCCTTGAGACTAATGGTATATCAATCACCTCGCTATAATGAACCAATTTGCTTGTCGGTTAGCCTGCGTCCCGGTCCGATGTCTCCAAGCCACGTGAATCAAACGGTACAAACCAGGACCAACAACCTTAGGACGTCGACCCTTCCTCTCACTCTTGCCTACCCAGTCAAACCCTTGTTAGATCACAAGACACCAACCCAACCAGGGGATTCTACCCTCTATATTGACTCCCCCCTTCCCCCCGGCAACCCAGGCGAGGGGTGACCCTTCTCGAACACAATAGGCAAGGAACACACCTGTCATTAAATACGCACAGAACACACTTCACACACGTGCTACGACATATATATATTACATAATCAAGAGGGGAAAAAATTAATTAATACTAAATATTCCCTCAACAACCACTTGGATATTTCAAAGAGTTTTTTAATTGGTTTCCGGTTATCTTTTTTTTATTTCTTCTTTGATTTATATATCGTCCAGATAATTGTTTTCTTTGACTAGTTAGTCTATACTTCTATTTAGGTACAATGTCTTTTTCAAGTCATTTGTATTTCCCTTTTGATCCTGAAGTATTCGTTTTATACTTGTTTAATATATTTCAGTGTTATATCTTCCATATCTAATCCATGGCAGGTCTTCTTTTTTTTTTTTACCTTTATGCCACTGGTTAATATGTCATTCATTTAACCAATTCACTTTCTTCTGCTGGCTAACGTATTTCAATATTCCTTTATAAATTTCATTCGCAATTCGTTTCATCCATTTCCCTCTCCGTCTCTCTACAGCCAAATAAGAACATAAGTGTGAATGAAGACTGCAAAAGGCCAGTCATACTTCCAGGCATCCAAACTCTCACCCTTGCCTTTACACCTTGATCTTCCATTGTGTACCCAACCTGCATTCCTCCTCACCCTCATCCTCGTGGCCCTCACCTCCCCCGTCCCCTCGCGATAAACCTGTTTCTGCCTAGTGTCAAAGTGGTAGTGGCGCGCGGGGGTGGCGAGCAGTGGTGAGCCGAACACTGTCTGAACCACTTGCCTCGACCCGCCGCAAACATGGCACAGGTAAAGTCTGCCGCGTCTTACGTATTTGCAATGTCTATGTGATGCTTTTGTTTTCGTTTCAGACAGTGTGAAAGGGATGGAGTGGCATGATGTGATTCCCTGTGACCACAAGAGATGGTATTAGCAGAGGTGGTTAGTTACTGCGGTAGTTCAGTTCAGTTCAGTCAGTCGTAATTCAAGCTCGATCGGTTAATGGAATGTTTTTGCAAGACACATTCAAAAGTATGATGTGTTTTTCCCCTACATCATTACACTCCTGCACTAAAGCATGTACGCACTGGGCAATTAAAACATTTATACACTCGGTACTTTACAGTTTTACACCGACTACTTGGCAGTAACTTAAGTCATTCATTATCAATAAGTATATGCAAATTAAATTATATTTGCACAAGGACAGTTTTCACCTCTGAGCCGACCGGTGGTGGTTCCGTTTCTCACAATGTTTTCCTTATATGAATAACTTGTTTTTTTTTTCTTCCAAAAGACACTCTCATTACAAACATTACAGACTATGCTATGTGAAATTATTTACATGACAACTTATATATCCTTAATTAGAAAGAGACAAAGAAAGAGAGGACAAAAAATAAAATAAAAAGGAGCAGGAATGTTGTTAAGTGATGAAGGCTATGATGGTGACGAGCCCTGCACAGTGACTACACCTGAACTAGCGATAAGGACAGTTCAGCAGGAATTAAGTATCCATATATCAAATAGAGTTTCTTAACATGTACAGACACCTGAGTTCGTTAACCCTCACAGCGTCAACAACACTAATTTCACGCCCAAACAATTTTTTTTCTTGTTTGGGCGGCAACGGCGTTAATTCAACATCGCACTATTAACCATACGAACAGTCCTTTTAAAAAAAAATTGACTGGGTGGGCTGAGTGGCTGCTACACATTGTTCCAAGACAGGACAACACTACCTATTACCCAATACAGTGGTTGGGTACCGTTAGGAACCCCGTTATAAGGAATGTGTACCTAGTTATTGTTCTGCTGTATACTACGTAATTTTGTTCTAATGGGTTGACTATGAGCCACCTACACATCCTCACGTGACCTAGTAATACTGCTGAGTGTTTGTGGGAGTACTGGTAAAGTGGCAAGGCTGGTGGTAGAAAGACAGACTCCACTCGTTATCTGTTTCAACTTCCTCTTTCCATCCCCCCTGATAGTGAGTCGAACCCAGAAGATGCTCGTCTAGCCACGGTCATCCACCTCTTCCACGCCATCTACCTCCCAAGGCCATCCAACCTCCACCGCAAGATCCACTTTCCACATCACGCACTCCAGCCCATGTCCCTTCTTCATCCCCTCTATCAACATTATCATCCAGTCAACCATCCATTCGCATTCCTTTCGCAAACACATTTAACCTTCACCTTTCAAATTTTAGTGAAGCTTTAGGATAAGGAGTCATGTTGATGAAGTTTCATGAGGTTGCGATGCATGGAGTTTTCAGGAAGTTATTAACAAACAGACAAACAAACAAACGAGTAAAACATAACTTCTTACTCATCTTCATTGTCAGATCTAATAATAATAATAATAATAATAATAATAATAATAATAATAATAATAATTATAATATTTCAGGGTTGGTGATGTAGAGAAACACGGGACTGGAAGACGAATGTTTATTCCTGACTAGTTTTTCCAGTGGTCTTCTTCAGATTCCTTTGAAGAAGACCATTGGGAAAAACTGGTCTGGAATAAACACTCGTCTTCCAGCATCGTGTTTCTCTTCACCACCTACTCATACTTGCCACACTGTTCACAACAACCACAACCACAACCACAACAACAACCCCAACCCCAACCCCAACCACAACCACAACAACAATAATAGTCTATTAATCTATATATGAGACTGCTATCCCCCTAAAGATAGGTAGCTAAGACAAGACTCGCCAGGGTTATTGGGGACATTGCTCTCCACTCCCCCTTTGTGCCTTGTTTTTTATGTAGGAGAGTATACAGAGGATGGGGTTCCAAGACTCCTCGCTTTTCAAGATGAACAGGGAATAGGGTGGTAGTATTCTTCTAGCATGACCGCTGATGTGTGTTGGTTTGTTTCACTAAGGCTAGACTTCGAGGGTGTTACATACAGCTCTCTAAAGCACTTGTGAGGGCAGTGTTCCCTGATGGCAACACATGGCGATCAAGTATGCATTTTCAGATATACAAATTAAATTATGATGGTAACTGTTTGCAATTAAGACTTGACACAAACTTATTGAACATTGTTCCTCTTCATCATACTGCAGCTCATATCACATCAGCAGGAACAATACTATGTTATATCATTTAAACCATCCCCCTTATCCCCATTTTGCGCTGTGTTTGGCCCGGCTCTACTTCTCTTCTCATCTGAAGGTGTAGGGGTTAAGTGAAAGGAGCATTCTTGTATGTATGTATGGGTGTGTATGCACGCCTTGTCTTGGCTACCCTCCTTTAGGAGCACAACAGCCCGGAAAATAGATAGATATATAGATATCAAATGTTTTATCTATTTGTAGTTCATGTGATAAAGAGAGTTGTGTTTTTCCCTTACAAAACAAGTCGTGCTACTACGTTTTGTGAGGAGCAAATAATTCACTCAGCAGGCCTGTGTTTTAAATATCTGGCCATTGGTAGGCTGTCGGTGGGCATACATTTGGTGGATGTTAAGTGAACTAGCTATGCCCAAGGCAATGGATAATTTATATGCAGGGCTGAGAAAACTTCCTAATCCTTAAGTCACAGTTATTAAAATATTTTACATGTCTAACAGATGTGGTACATTGTTGGGGTGGTGGTTGTGTGCATGGCAATCGCAGGGCAAGGTGGACCAATGGGAGACACTGCAAGCTTTGCCGATGACAGTTTGCCAACAGCAAAGCACCTGGATACCAAGGTCACCAAAGCACTAGATGGCAGCTCTTCACACTCTAATCCTTCTCAAGTACAAGGTATGTTTGAGAAACCTTCCTCACCTACAATGAGAATCCCTCATATGTTTCTCTAAAAACCTTACCAATTCTTCCTAATATTCTTCTTCTTCACAGGCGCATCTAACACCGAAATGTCACACCAAAAAGTGAAATTGCCGATAAGGTATCCTGACAACTCTATGGCACTTCCCTTCACCCGATTTGTAATACCATCATGCAACATTCCTGGGGCACATCCATTACCAGAGCCTGAGAAATGCCAATATTTTTTTTTGTAAGTACATGGACTAAGCATTCACTTGTCTATGCTAAGAAATGAGGTTAAAGGGATCAAACAGGACAATAAAAAAATATATATGTATATATACAGATAATCTAATCTACTCTGATGCCCATTCTATATAACTCTCAAAAGGATGGCCATACACTCTGCTCTTCCACACTCCATTCCTCCTCTTTCTCACATATTCAAACACTGTCCTTCAATTCATAATCATCTTCCTCTCATACCCACAGCATCCAATCTGCCTTTGTATATTTTCCTTGTCACCTCACATTGTGCCTCAGTGGTGCAGTGGTTAGCACGTCTCACTACGAACCCGCTGGCCCGAGTTCTATCCCAGACGAGGGCAGTCAGCACACAGCTCATCTAGCTGTCCATCCTCCCAAATGGGTTGGTCGATAAATGGGTACCTAGGAAAACCTGGGGAAGGTAAACTGTGGAAACTCTGATGCCACAGGAGCCCTGTGTCCTGGGGTAATGGATTAATTCCACCACACCAAAGGCCAATGTGACGGAAGATGAGCGCCTGCAGCTACATACAGCTACAGCGTGTGCTCCAACTTTACCTTGTCCTCTCATCTATTCCCATTCTCTCCACGTGACCAAATCTGTATTTGACCACCAACATTATCTCACAATTAATTCCCTTGCCTTTACAAGACACATTAAACCTTCCATGTATGCTCTTTCATTGCTTTCACCCTCTATTGTATTCACACCACAAGAACTACCCAAATAACTCTTCTCCACAGTCTGAGCTCTACATCTTTGACCTTCATATTTCTTTTTCAGCTGCCTTCCATTAAATAATAGTGACATTGAATTCCAATCAAGTTACAACGTCTGTCTGAGGGGTTTACGCTTTGACACCACAGTAAACAGCTGCATCGCTGGGGATTGCCAAGAAGTGGACCTATTCGAACCTATGCAAAAACCTCAACATGACAATGGAATGGGAACTGCAGCACCTCCTTCCTCATCCCCACCTCAAGTACATGTACTATATACATAATTGTCTTCCTCTTAGTAATTATAAAAAATAATTAAAAGAATTAAAAAAAAAAAATTACCTGAACAAAGATGGAGCCATAAAATCAGACACACATCTCTTCATGGTTCAGTGAAACTAGAAAGTATGTGTCTTCTTTGCTAAAATTCACCCTCATTACTAAGAATAGGGACTTGTTACTACTACTAATGCTGCTGCTACTGATGATCTTAATAATAGCTCAGTAACCACAAATTCTAATTCCAATGCAAAAAAGCTTATGATAAGCTGAGACTCTACAACCAAAACCTATAACGCCTTTCTTCTCCTTGACATCTTCCTTCAGGTTCCCAGCTTGTTCGACAAGACCCCTGCATGGTTTGATGAGACACCTTGGTGGTTCAAGGTTCCCCCTCCCTGGTTCCACAATCCACCTGCCTGGCTCAATTCCCCAACAAAATCACATGTGGAGGTAGAACCAGGCTTTGAAATTGAAAGACCAGATCAAATCATAAAAAATGTTGGAAGATCAAACGAGACCTTTTCCTACTATGACGAGAAAACACTAAGGTGAGATTGTAAAATATTTGCACAATTTTTGTATATATTCAACACACTTTCTTTGATCCTAAACCTTATAAACCTTAGTTTAACTCAGTTTGCTTTCGTGCTGTCCAGGATAGAGAAGCAATTCACTAACAGTACCTTAGTCTTCCATCTCCTGAAACTTATTTCCTTTATATTTTAACCTAAAATCATGTCAAATCTGTTCTACAATTTGCTATATACTCTTTCATCAATAGAAAATGTCAAAACCTTGCCAGAGTTCATTCTCGTGACTTCTGGCATCCAGCCAGAAATATCTTCACTAATTTTTCTTCATTATTTTTCCCTCTTCTGTTTCATCAAAAATGCAGCACTGCCATCTCTTCTATTTCTAAAGATGAAATCGTAGCTGAGACCTTTACTAAAAAATTAACATTAGATAATTCTGGACCTGTCCCTCTGACTATATCATATATGATGTTAAAACTCTTAACAATATTTTCTGACTTTTCTGGCCTTGTTACTCACAAGACTTACGGTACTGACGGAGTCCTTCCTATTGTTCTTAATGACTGTGCTTCAATATAATTCAATATAATCCTCACCATGATATGATTGCTGTCTGCTGGGGATTCACTGATTTAGCAAGTACAAGGTCATAGTTGTCCCGTTTTGGTGGTGGGCACATAGTAAACATCAAATTAGCATGATGCTAAATGAAAATACATTTCTAGTCCTCATACTTTCGCAACAGTATGTTCGCTCGCACATATGATTTGCTACCGACGACCCATGATACTTAGAAATTAAGGAAAAAAGATACTATTTAAAAATTCTCCACATTAATTAGCTCTTAATGAAAAGTTCATTACCACCTCCAAATCCAATACTAAATAATGATTATTAATTACCAGACAGATTTTTTATTACCACATTGGCCCTGATTTGGTAATGAAAAATACAAAATATCAAGTTGTCCAATTTCCAGAGGCATTGCGCCCAGGATCTATGGGCCTACCCCTCTGTCCGGCCTTGGTTGTTTGTATATACTAGATCTACAATATTATTGCATTGAGACTGAAATAGAAAGGCATCCTCTACAAACTCTACCACAGTTGCTCATTTGAGTTCACCGGTTTATTGAGGGATCATTAAAGTCTGCAAATTATTGCATTTTTCTCTTTAGATTTCACTTAATTAAAAACATTATATTATCTTCTTCACTTTGTGTGGGAAATCTGCAGGTAAAGGCAAGGACATATTTCTTGTTATTCTCTGTTACTTCGATGTAAACGGAGTCATACAAATTTGACAACCTTTATTCTGTTTTTCATATGTAATAAGACTCCTCCAATGACTTTAAAGGTAATAAGGAGTTTTACACACCTATAGATTCATAGCTTATAACTTTGGAGTACTTTTCATTGTTTCAAAAAATTGAACAAAGAAAAAAGGAAAGCCTACAAGCATTTCCAAGTGAGAAAGGAATTCACAGACTTTTGCCAATTGCAGGTGTTTCCGTTACGTAATTTCAGTGATATTTTAGAGAGCACTGTATTAGGATATTGCACAACATTTGAACTAAGGAAATAAGTAATTTAAAGGAGACAGATAACCTGTATTTGGGTAACACATCCTACCACACATAAAAAACATTTGCTCAAAAACACAAGTACTTTGACAAAACAGGAATGTAATTATTTGACTGCTTCTTAAACACTTCAACATTTTTTTTCTTCTGTTCACTCAACTTGAAGGTGTTCGATGGAGGAAATGATTTTTTTTGTCATCAATACTCGTGATTATGGTGATAGTGATGTTGATGATTGACATTGAAAATAACTTCTAAATCTTTCAATGAAACAATCAATCCTTTTTACTATCCCAACAGAATCAACATTCCGATTAAGATTGTGCAACAATGATCTACAAGTTGAAGAGGATCCAATGTGCATACAATGGGCATTCATGTTGCACTGATTTTACCTAAGGTGCAACTACAAATACATAAGATGCACCCCTATTATTCATAATCTATGTATCTATATATCTGCCTATCAATATATCTATCCATGACAAGTCTTATGGAGTAGTGTGTCCACGTTCAATCATGAGCTAGTTTTGTACAGATCATTGACCAGTACCTGATGCTCTAACAATTTCCCTTGATGGGTGTCCCAGCTTATACAGACTGATGGTATATGAAATTACATATTATTGCCCATAATAGGGCAATAATCACTGAACACTGGTGAAAGTAAGGACCTAAATTGGGGATAGACAGGTATCAAAAGAATTCAGGATCACCCACTTTAGTAGCCAAGAGGTGACTGAAACAGTGAGAGCTTCCTGCCTCAATGATTACTCACTCTTATTAGACCCTGATGCATGTAAATTACACTGGCAGATTCTGTACTATGTCTAGGGTGGGAAAGTGCAGTTAACATTGTTGCAGTTTACTAGCCCCCTCACCCAGCAAACGTTAATGATGAGGAATGTTTATATATATACATATACATATACATATACATATACATATAATATATATATATATATATATATATATATATATATATATATATATATATATATATATATAAATACATATATATCTTTTATATTATTCCTCTGCCTGTTTAGTGTTAAAGACCATTTCTGGTTTTTGTAGCAAGTAGACATGTGCACACACACTACCACCTCAAGACCATGATGGTGAATTACACACACACACACACACACACACACACATACACACACACACACACACACACACACACACACACACACACACACATACACATACACACACACACACACACACACACACACACACACATACACATACACATACACATACACACACACACACACACACACACACACACACGATATAGAGACGGGACAGCACGAGCCTAAGTGTGGCTCTTTTCCTGTATAACACAACTAGGTAGGTAAATACACACACACACACACACACACATACACACACCATGGTTCAGTGGTAACAACTGTGCCTGCCACACAGCAAAGGATGAGTTTGAATTTCGCTCAGGTTGCTAAGGATTTTTCACTGACAAAGAGTAGTTACTGTCCCCTTTGAACAAGGGGATGGGTGTGTGTAATGTGTGAGATGTCTCAGGCTTACCTATAGATCCGTTTCTATGAGCTCTGAGCTCTTTCAGAGACTGACGATGATGAGTGACCATGGTGAATAATGAATTACATATACACACACACACATACACATAAGGGCAGGATTGTTGGTCTTATACTCCTGTAGGATCACATAAAAGCATACGGGAGTGTAGGATTGCTGGTCTTTCACAATATTTGTGCATGTATGAGTGTGTGTGGGTGGGGGTGAGACAAAAAACAGCAGTCAATGAACTTTGAAATTACTGAAATAAATTACTGTTTGAAACTCCCTTTGATTTCTCCAAGTTAACCACTTTTCACCTCACAACATGAGTGACTCCCTTATACAAGTGACCAGCACACAGCTCAACAGAGGATGTACTGTATCGGTATTTTCTGAATGTCATATAATTACCATTCTATACAATCTACAATATTTTTTTGGTAAGAAAACTACTATCTACTGCTTCTCAAATAAATGCCAAGGCAGACAGCAAAGAGCCAAGCACTAAACAATAGAATAGCTTTGAGTCGTGAAGAATCAGAGTCCTACACAGAGTTCTGGATCTAAACATTCAGAATGATTCTGTAAATTCACACTCATGATGTCCACAGGAAAGAGGAAGCATTTTATAGAAACAAAAATGACATCCTTACCTTGAATGGTAGACTAGATATATCTCTGGCCTGAAACCTTGACCTCAGGGGAGGATCAAGAGGGTGGCCTTGGTAGGGAGGTGAGGGAAGGCCCAGAGCTATCACTCTGAAGTCCTGACTCACACGTACGAGACGCATCCTGTCCAGCTCCTCCTGAGAATGTTCCTGTGCAATAAAAAATAAAAATAATAAAAAACATGTTAAAATCAGCTGGGCAATACAACAGTGACAATTTCAACTTTCTAAACATTTATATATCTGTGCTCTCTGCAAGCTTCCAATTAATAAATCATTTCCATCTCTACGTCCCTTGCAGAAAATGATTTTTGCTACATTTGCAAAGTAGCAACCAAAAGGAATGACTATAGATGTGATTGATAAATATGAAAGAGCCCAGTTGGAAGGGATCATAACCTTTCATTCACCTTTTATGATAAGCAATAAATTAACAAACATGTAAAATATACCAACATGTAACATATACAAGCATGTATTCTAAAACTTTCATATAACGATCTTTACTATCCTTAAAATGCTCTTGAGACCAGTGTTTCTCTGATGGAGTCCAATATTACAAAGTGAACACATCTGCCTTCACTATATACCTCAAGCAATCTGTCGTATCTGTGACTGGCAATCAGAAGGCGCCCATCCTCAAGCTGCATTTCTCTGTTTTCAAGAAGATTATTGAGCACTGGAAGCACATTTCTCTCTGCTTTCTCAACACCTTCCAAAACGAGGACTCTCCCTTCTACAGCTGCTCGAACTGCACTCTGTAAACAACACACATTTGTATTCAGATGATTCAAACTTATCATTTGTTTTGTGAAAGGGCACTTGTTGTGAAAACTGTACTGTGCTTGTTGTTGGTTTTATCAGGATGAATGGTTGGATGCTGTATGGAAAATTGAAATGCAGGAATATAGAGCCTACTTCACATGGCCAATACCATGTGGTCTTCTCTTTGATCTAGAAGTGAACAATGTCAAACAACTTAGATGTTGACTCAATACCTTAGTAGATAGTACTTACTTTCTTTGGGCAAAGCCAGGCCATTATAAATAAGTCTTCACTAGTAATTCATATTCTCCCTCTATAATCTCTCACCTGATCATGATAAAAGGATGTCCCGCCCCTTATCTCCCTCCGCTGTTTGAGGTCTGTGTCTGTTGTATCTCTTGTCAATGTGACAAACTCCAACTCTCTCTTAGTGAGTTCTAAGTAGGAGAGTGCTAACTGCCTTCGGAGTTGGCCTGGAGGACCAATTAGGAAGACATCTTGTCCTAATTTATCTTTCTGCAGCAGCCATCGCAGGTGTTTCAAAAAGGACTGGGAGAGATCTTGCTGTACTGGAAATGCAAAAAAGATTTTTATGAATGCATCAAGTTATATCAATAATTTTGCTAAGGTGACCCAGCCAGGTTGACAGAATAATGTCAATGTATTCCCTGAATATCATACAAAAAAAAAATAGGGACAGTGCAAGGGGGCTGAGGAAGTTCCTCTTCAATATTATTTCTTCCTATGAGTCAAGGCATTGTGGGGAAGGGATGAAGAGGTGAAGAAGTGAATGACATGATATAATGGTGTGTTAACCACAAAATGAGGTATTGTGCCGTAAAAAAAAAAAAAAGCATATAAAGGGAGCAGTGATTGCTTTAATTGAATGAGACCAGAATTTTTTGTAAAAATGTCTATAAAAATTCAGAGTATATATATATATATATATATATATATATATATATATATATATATATATATATATATATATATATATGTATATATATATATATATATATATATATATATATATATATATATATATATATATGTATATATATATATATATATATATATATATATATATATATATATATATATATATATGTATATATATATATATATATATATATATATATATATATATATATATATATATATATATATATATATATATATATATATATGTATATATATATACATATATGTATATATATATACATATATATATATATATATATATATATATATATATATATATATATATATATGTATATATATTACCTCCAGCAGCTCTTAGATATCTCTTCTTTATTCCTTTTTCTTTCTTTATCTCTTCTTTTATCATATGACCATTTTTCAACATTTGTTGCATTGCCTCTTCTAACATGCAAATTTTCTTCACCTTCCTCTTTACACTGTCTTATTCTTATTATTGCTGCTGACATTGCTGCAGTGACTTTCTTTTCCCATTAAAATAACAGGATCTTAAACATTCTGGTATGCGTTGCTGAGAGGTTCACATTGTGAACACAAGTGTTTGAGTCTGGAGAGGAGAGAATCTCAAAGAACACAGTTGAGTAGCTTATATCAGCAGCTGTAAGTAGGAGAGATACGCTGACATGACCTCTGCTCTCTCTCTCTCTCTCTCTCTCTCTCTCTCTCTCTCTCTCTCTCTCTCTCTCTCTCTCTCTCTCTCTCTCTCTCTCTCTCTCTCTCTCTCTCTCTCCATGTCTTGTATCTTCATCTTCATCCTTTCTTTTTTTTTCATCTACTCTCTTTCTATATGATACTTATTGTGTCATCTCTCTTTCTTTGATTATTCTCTACACCTTCCTCTCGCAGCAGCCACTATTTGTCATTAATACTATTAGTAGTATTACTACATCTATTTAAATATCAATGAAAACCCATACACTTTCCAACAGAGCAATGTCTTTTATTCAATGTTTCAATATTCAACACATCACCTATACATAAAGTACTTACAGTATCCAATAGGGACAAGTTGTGGGTGCTGGGGTTCCCTGAGTTGCTTTGACACATCACCAATCGTGACTTTAGAAGAATCTGTAGGATGAAGGAACATGACCAACATTAGGTGGTATATAAGGAGAAAGAAGCATTAAGTCTTCTCTACACATACTTTTTTGGAATCACTATGGTGTGAGCTGAAGTGAAAATACAAATAAAGTAGTCTTGGGTGTGGGGCAGACAGAAGGAGATTGGGAAAGGAAGGGAGGAACTGTGGAAGGAATGAGGAAGAGAGAGACTAGGGGGAAGGAAAGTGTGGGAGGGAGGTTAGTGGGGAGGGGATAAAGAGGTAAAGAGGTGGTAGTGTAGAAGCACTGTTGCTCCACAATAAAATTTGCCTATTAAATTTAAAAAAAACTTCACACCCGAATTCCTGATACTATCATATGACATTGATAAAAAAAATATAATAATAAGGCAACCATTATCTTCCTGAGCAAATTCTACATCGGATCAACTTAAACTTTGCGAGATTCTTCATACATTGTTAGCAAAACTAAATATCACTAACAACATATTACTAGCCAACATAAACATAATTCCACGTCAATGCCATCAATAACAGATGGGTGATGTGTGTTTACAAAATTAAACTGTTGGTATGTTGTTGAGCACAGAAACAAGAGCACTGGATCAAAAAGATTTAGCATCCTCACCCGAGCAAAGGCGAACTGGTAAATGAGACCCCAATGCGGGAATCTGTTTTATTCTTGGAGTGGAGAGAATTCTGGTGAGCACCTGAAGCCGACTCAGGATGACTTGCTGCTGCATCTGGAACAAGGAAGCTGAGTTACATATTGCAATGGGGGAAAGCAGTGACCCCTTCCTTTATCTAACTTAGGGAAGAGCAATTACATGTGTAGTGACGAGACGGTTAACATCGACAAACTCCACTTGGACCTTAGTGATCCTTATGGTGTGACTGGTCTTGTCAAGGGTTCGATTCCCGTCTGCAGCCCTATCATGGCTATTCTATTTCTGCAATTCCTGGTCTTCTGAAATAAGTAGGTGCATGCTCTCCCTTCAAGCTACACTGTCACTCAAGACATTCTACTCACTCTGATTCACATTCTGTCAATCTTGCTGATGAAACAATTAATCAGTATTATACTAATTCCTTGATTCTTTTCAGTAGTAAACTCAGGAACAGTCTGCCTCACTTTACATTTCCACTTTCCCACAATTTACCTATCTAAAGAGGAACATTAAGATACCTTCGAGTAACTTACCTTACCCTCTCTAGCATTATCCTCTAATTAATTTTGAAAAAGAAAAGTTGTGTTGGTTTTCTCCTCAGTTTTGTTGAATAGATAACATACATAAGAGTACTTTCCCAAACAAAAACAATTAGTACAAAGGCAGAAACACCTTAGTGATATGGTCTCACCTTGGATGATGTGCTCCTGGAACTCCGATTAGACGCCACAGTGATCTCTTCCTTCTCAGCCCCTGCTCACCACCTATCCTGGCGGTGATGATGACTGTGTTCTGATCACGATTTCAGCATTATCTCCCCAAAATCTGGAAATAACATCTTTATTCTTAATGCATCACATTTATCTTATACAAGCCATATCAATTTAAATATATGGTATCACATCTATGAGCATATAACGTTGTATGGCTTGACTGCACCATTAGTTAGCAAGACATGGATAATGTTGGCTTAAGTTACTGCCTGGGTTCAAGGAAATAAGAATTAAGTAATGCTACTCCCACAGGCTTTCTCGTATTGGTAAACCATGACATTGGAAACTATTTTCTGTCATTTTAATCTTAATGGTATTAATATACAGTTATGTTTAAATGAAAAAACATGTTTATAATATTTATCATGATGGAACTGGGGGTCAGAAATAGGTCAATCATCTCTCATCACTCCTATTAATGGTTTCCGACAGAAATAACTACCATAAGTTGAATCACATCAATTAACATCAGAAAAACTAGTATTTCTTCAAAATGTGTTTGAAAGCCTCTTTCTACAAATTAACCCATAACTTACGTATTCTACCATGTGCGAGTTACATAATCCTGTTTGTGTAATGTATACGCAAGCATGTTATCTAACTTCATCTATATTAATTGAATGTTATAGTAAGTTAAATACAGTGTCTTTGCATTGTCTAAAATTATTAAAGAGCCAATATCTAATATCGTTGATAAATAAGGGAGCAAACGTTTGTAGAAATTCACCTTCAATCTTTCCCGGTACTAGATCATACCAATGTTTTTTTAATCTTGAATGCAATGTTTCTCAATAAAATCTGCGTAACTCACCGATTTAATGTTATGCTGTCATCCCTGTGTAATTATATAGGTGCAGTTATAGGCAGAGGAAGCGAATTCAGCTAGCGGAAGGCATGCCAATGTTTTGGTAGACCAGCTGACCAATGTTATGAGGCAATCTTCAAGGAGGATTATACTTTCTCCATACGACTCCATGTATTGTACCTCCATGCACTCCACTACATTTTGGACTAAACTCCCTTCAAATAAACTACTCACACAACTCAAATTTAGTTGTTATAGTCTTAAGATCGTATTACAATATTTCCCATTGCCGCAGAGCTGGGCGCGTCACTCATTTGGGGGCATTGCGTCAACATTAATCCGTCATTGCCGGGGGGGCGTTGCGTCGGCGTCAATCCGTCGTTGTTTTTTTTCCAAAAAGTTGCGTCTTTTTTTTTTCGCGTCATTGCAACATTGCGTCGCTGGCGGATACGGTAATCTTAACTAATGAATCTAATTTACGTGAAACATCATATATATATGATAGAAAATACTATAAAATAGATATTTCATAATTCAATTGATTTTTTATTTATAGTTGATTTATTTTAATAATTTATTAATTTGTTTTTGATATTATTTGGATTATTCAATTAAAAGTAAAACTCAGCCTGATCTATTTTTATTTTATTATACTTATTAGTTACTTAGTTTAGTTAGTTGATTAATTTAATTTTTGTTACTGTATCATAACCATAGTATCACCCTAGTACAAACTTAAACTACAAGAGGTCCATATTCCCCTTCATGAACACAAGCTCCTCGAAGTTATTGGCAGTCAAGGAGGACCTCTTGGGTCTTATTTTAATAATTTATTAATTTGTTTTTGATATTATTTGGATTATTCAATTAAAAGTAAAACTCAGCCTGATCTATTTTTATTTTATTATACTTATTAGTTACTTAGTTTAGTTAGTTGATTAATTTCATTTTTGTTACTGTATCATAACCATAGTATCACCCTAGTACAAACTTAAACTACAAGAGGTCCATGTTCCCCTTCATGAACACAAGCTCTTCGAAGTTATTGGCAGTCAAGGAGGACCTCTTGGGTCTCCGGCAGTAGAGAAGATGCGTTCCACAGCGGCAGAGTTGGGGAAAATGACGCAAAATTTTATTTGCGACAATGTATTTGCGCCAGCGTCATCGCGACGCTTTTTTTTTTTTTTTTTTTTTTAACTTTAGCGTCATTGCGTTAAGCGTCGATGAAATGGTCGTTCCGTCGTCAACGCAATGGCGCAATGGCGCAACTGGTGACGCAAGTGCCCAGCTCTGCCCATTGGTAAGATAAGAGATAATGAGCCAAATCTCTCCAAATTGTGTTCCTCATTGCAAACTGGTATTGTCTCAGAAACTCTCAAGTCTACCATAATCGCCCTCATCCTCAAGGGAGGCAGCGAAGGACTATTGCCAGCAAGTACAGTAGTCCAGGTGAAATAAGGAAACACCTTAAACAAATTGCAATATAAATTAACCATATACCAAATGAACGCTCATGAACTGCTTTATAACATCAAAAGTCTAAGAAAATATAATTAGTGGAACAACTTTTTTCTAGAGGTGGGGACAATTTGGCTTTATGCATAACCAGAATCCGAGTCGGCAACAAATGGTTATATTTGCAAAGGCCTAACATGATGTCAAACCTTTCAATTGTACGTGTATTGTCTGATAAGACAGAACTTTTGACAGGTCATTTATAGAAAACATTACTTATGAATAGTAAATTTATGGATTTGTTATTAGTTTTTTTTTTTTAAAGATGCAGACTCAGTGAGCACAGAAGTTGCTCAAAGTCATGATGTTCAAGACTGAGCTGATCTCATGAACTAACTTTTATTAGGAGAGACAAACACTGACGACATATATCGAACAAAATCTCATATTGTGTTAAAGACATTGGCCAATGTGAGTTGTGGAGAGAGGAACCTTTCTTCTACTAAAACAACACGGTTATCATTAAATGGTGGGAGGAGGAAATATAAGCTGTTTGAATAAAAAGCCCTGGAAGAGTTTCTCTCTAACAAGCCGAAAAAAACAGAGATTCATTGCCTTGTTGTCTCAGAGGTTGAAACAAACAGTGTACGTGATCCATAAGGCAAGAGAAGACGCCGACGTCCTCATTGTGCAAACGGCATTAACATCAGCAGCTAAGCAAGACACCTTTCTGGTTGGGAACGTAACAGATCTGCTTGTGCTTCTCATTTATCATGCAAAGAACATCAGACATAACGTCTTCTTCAGATCTGAAACTAGACAGGCAAGTCTTCCCTCATTATACCAATGAGTTTATCTTGTGCACAGATCCCTGAATCCTAATACAAGCAGAGGCTGTGACTCCATAGACCGGATGATTTGTGGGAGGATCTAAGACAGTACTATTCTGATTATGTTCATTGTCTGTAATAATATTAGATCATATAGTTCAAAGAAAGGAGGTACAAACCGGCTGACAGACTGTTCCGAGTCCACACTATAGATTTAAAAACACCGCGCATTTTTGCATTCGAGTAATCTTGAAGAATATACAATTATTCTAACACAAATATTTGTATTGCATCTTGTCTATTTAGAAAACATGTATGTACATTAGCAATAATCTTTCTAGATCAGATCAGATATACATAAGATAAAACTTTTAAAAGTTTCTTTGAATATATTTCATTACATCTGATTTAATGAAATTTTTTTTAGGAATAACAAGAATTTTTATATTTAAAATGAATATTATATAATTGTTTAAGAAGTCAGTATTTGCCTTAGATAGCTGCATTAGTTTGTTAATTCTTTTTCGAATGTGAGTGAATGTAAACAGTGTTGAGGTGAAGGTGGGAAGGAGGTGCAAGGGTGTGCTTACAGCGTGTTCCTGTGCCAGCTGCACCTCATCCTGCGGTGTTTGCCTGGCCATGGAGGCTGCAGGGGCCAGCGCGGGAAGAAACACTAGATACATGATGGAGGGTGTTGGCGCCAGGGTGATCAGAGGCCCAGACTGGAAGTGGGGGAAGCAGGTGTGTGGGATGTGTCTCCCCCAAGGCAGGGCGGCTCGACGCCTCCCTGCTGCCCTGTCAAGGCTGATGGCATATCATAATATTAAACTATTCATGACCCTTTAATACTTTTCACTTGTTTTGTATAGAGTTATGGGTGTTATTGGTGTTCAGTTGATATATACTGGCTGGGCATGGTAACAAGTATTGAAAACATCATTAGGCCTCTTAGTTCAAACCTATTTCATTAGTGTTTAGTATTTTAAAAAGAAACCATTTAGTAAACATCTTCTTTATTGCCGTTTCTTATTGTTGGTGTTGTTTTCTTCCATATGATCGCTTTTTTTTTATTTTTATCTTTTAAGTTCATCTGAGTGTTTCGAGGGCTCATTATTTGTGCAAATGAATAATAACCATAATATGACCATGACAATCTTAACCCCCGATAGTGTTAAATGTGACTGTCCTAGCCCCGCCATGTTGTTGTTTATTGGCTACTTTCCAATGACATATTTATCTTGGTGGATTAGTAAGATGCCATATATGTTGAGCGTCCTGTCAGTGGTTCATTACATGGCCCTTACCTCTCATGGGTAACTTTTTATCGCGTTTGTCAGTGTTTCAATATACAAAGACATTATAGATATAACAAAAATTATGTCTACAATTTTTTGGTGATTATCAATGATTGTGCTTCATTGATAATGGGTCATAGACAGTTGTGAGTGTATGTTGTCTTCTATTTGTGTTCGAGGGTGGAAAGTTATAAAGTGATTAATATATTGAAGTGCTTAGAGATACGGCAGTTGTACCGCATTGTCATCCTCTATTCATCTGCTATTCCTACGGCCTGTGCCTTATTATTTACTGGTAAAACATCTTTCAAGTTATGTTAGGTTGATTATGTTATGTTAGGTACGATTTGGTTCAGTTAGGTTCAGTTATATAAGCTTTTTACCCAAAAGTTAGGTTTGGTTTGGTTCGGTTATATAAGCTTTTTATATTTTATTACCTAAAGCTAGGCACGTCGGCTGCCGTACCTGTAAGCACTGTCTTAATGTATATAATAAATATAATAAAAAAAACTTATTTTACACAAATGTTTGCTAAAGAAAGACTATTCTAACATTGCCAAGTTATACATCATAAATTTTTTGAGTAACAACTGCATATAGTTTCCAATCTGACAAGTGTACTGCAGCCCTTCAGTGCTTATGTATGTTACAGGATGGTGGAGAGGGTCACGTTGGCACAGTGCGCAATTTTGAGTCCCCTGAGGAGGTAGTAGTGGTGTGGGACAATGGAACAGCTGCCAACTACCGCTGTGCAGGTGCCTATGATCTGCGGGTACTGGACTCTGCCCCAACAGGTCAGTGGGTGCATGTGTGTGTTTACTGGATCCTTTACCAATTGTGTTAAGTCAGATATTCCTAAATTCTCCCATAATGTGAATACTAATAAACTATTTCCATAACTTTTCATGCAAGTAAATGTTAAAGTCAATATTAGCGGGCTTATCTATGAAGGTGAATGCATAGCGTTAGCATTTCCCAAGTCTTTCAATGTAGGTAGATATTAAGTCAACATTCTATGGTTATTCCCCATTGCAAAGTGCCAAAGGTGAACATTCTTATGCCTTAATGATGTGTGTATCCTCAGGAGTGAAGCATGAGGGCACCATGTGTGACACTTGCCGACAGCAGCCCATCTTTGGTATCCGTTGGAAATGTGCTGAATGCAGCAACTATGACCTGTGCTCAGTGTGTTACCACAGCGACAAGCACAACCCCCGACACCGCTTCTACCGCATCACCACCATTGGCTGTGAGAGGTAAGTGTGTTGTGTCATATACTAAGTTACCACTTGTTTATTGAAAATTTTTGCTTCAACTTTAGAAGTGGTGTAACTTATGTTTGTGGAAATATTCTCATGAAGATTCATATTAGGAAGTGTGTGTCTGTTACATTACACAACCAATCTTTCTCATGATTACTTTGTGTTATTTCACTTCTGTAGCTTATGTTTTGAGGTATTTTTGAAAGTACCATTGTAATATATGTATTCAAGATTTTATATTTTGATAAATAATTCTTTTTATATGAATATATACTTCAACATGTATTGTAAATGAAAGAAACTTTGAATATAAGTGTCTTACAGTAATTAGACATTGCTACTATTTTGCTGCTAAGTTAGTGGTGTACTGCTGTCTGTCTACCAGAGTGACTTACTAACTAATTTATCCAAGTCATCAAATACACAAACACTTCCATTTGCAGGGTTCTGTTGGAGCCTCGCCGTAAGAGCAAGAAGATAGGCATCCGGGGCATCTTTCCCGGGGCGAGGGTGGTGCGGGGCGTGGACTGGCAGTGGGAGGACCAGGACGGGGGCAACGGGCGGCGGGGCAAGGTGTCCGAGATCCAGGACTGGTCTGCTGCCTCACCCCGCTCGGCAGCTTATGTGATATGGGACAATGGGGCCAAAAATCTATACAGAGTGGGCTTTGAGGGCATGGTGAGTGCTACTGAGGGGGTCTGCTGGGTTGAGGGAGGGAGGGTAGAGAAGTGGAGTAGGGGACAGTGTGTTGGGTGTGGTCTGGTGTGGTGTGGTGTTGTGGGAGTGTAGTGAGGTGAGATTGTGTTGACAGGATGTGTTGTGATGTGGTAGTAAGTGTTATAGGGTATTGGACATGGCTAGTTTGTGGTGTCTCTCTCTTCATGTTAATTGTTCTGCTTTCACTTGATGTCTTGTTCCTATTCATTCTCTTTGGGTGATTGGTTTCGTTTCTCAGGTCCTTTGCTTTTTTTAAATTTTTTGTTCTGGTTCCCCTTTTATCATTTGTGTGATGAATGTGGTTATGGTGATGATAATGTTGATTTGCAGGGTTGTGAGAGCATATTTGTTTTTTGTAATAATATCAGAATTTTCCTACTTGCATTTGCCTGATTCTAAAAATGACTTTCTTCCTTATTTCTATTACAATTTGTACTGGATTTGGGGTGCATACCAACATCTTAATGGTCTTAACTTGAGATGTAGCTGCATTTATACTAGTAACTTTACTTTTCTGTTTGGCTATTGAAAGGATTGGTAAGCTACAACAGTAAAAATAAGAGTATAATTATCTTATTGACTACGCATACTGATATTTAAAAATTATTAAAATTACTGATCAAGGTTCTTTTGTACTAAGGCTGATCTGAAGGTGGTGAATGATGCCAAAGGAGGGACAGTGTACAGGGACCACTTACCCATGCTAGGGGAACAGAATCCTGGACGCTCGGGCCCACATGGACTTGCAATTGGAGACCAAGTAAGTGTAAGAATTGTTCCGTGTTTGCTGTTCCCTTATTTTTACTTATCCTAATTCCTGCTACCCAATTGCATGTCTCATTTATTGCATGAAGTCAATGATAATTATCTTGGGTACTGCAGTTGACATGATTAAAAGTTTGTATAATGACACCTTATTGACTTGATCTGATCTGAGATTTAATGGAATGAGTAACTATACTTGGATGCCAGCATTTTAGAAGCTACCTGTGTCCCCATTAATGAGAGAGCTTGTTAGTCAGGGTTTGCATCCACTATTGGCTTGGAGAAAGTGATGTGATGAATGAAGGAATAACTGAGATAGAGAGGAATGGGTGTAAAGATTGCTGATTGATAAGAGAGAGTTGTGGAGATTCTATTATGATGACAAGATGGTGCTGAAAGTCTGTAAATTTTTAGTTCTACAGTCTTTTAAAGGGAGTGAAATCTTACCTAACTGTTGTGCTTGTGTTGTGGTGAAAGTGTTGGAGTTTGTGATGACAAGACTTGATGATTGTGGCATTGATTGGGACCTGGTGACAAGACTTGATGATTGTGGCTGATTGTGGCATTGATTGGGACCTGTTTCTCTTTTTAGTGATCTTTATCTTTATTAACAGACAACCTCCTTTTCATGCATTTGGATCCCTCATCCCTACTTCCTGTGGGACATAATGACGAGAATAATAATAATAATGATGATGATGTTGAGTAGCTAAGAATCACAAGCAACCTTTTAGCAGTACCTTACCTTGCTTGCCAGTCATTCCCATGTCCACTAATCCCATCCACATAATTATATATTTCTTGTTTTGTACGTAAGGTTATTAAGTAATTTGATCTTTGCCTCAGCATGTTGTTATAAGAATGTAACAACTGCAAACTTGTGTCCTTGTATTTTGTATCTTGCATTTCCTTGTCTAATCATTATTGTTTTTCACATAACTTTTTACAGACAAATGTGGATGAAGCAGACAAGGGTAATCAAAGGTATTGTGTACTTATGATATTGTAGTGTGTGTATAAACATTTGATATTCAGCATAACTATTTCCATCAATGAACTTGGATGATACAAGCAAATGGAAATGAAGGTTCTCTGCATAAAACAAAAAAAATGAATTAGATGAACCATGCAGTTGAAGTTCTACATGACCAATTTGCACTGGTGATTTGAATGAACCAGGTAAAAGGATGGGAACCTACATAACAATCTGGTACAACATAATTTGGATGATGGATGTGTTTGTGGCCAGTAACTGTGATGCAAGGGTGAGGGTTGTGTTTCATGTGTGTATAACAGTGTTGGTATTACTCTCAGGTGAATGTGGACCTGGAGCTTGAGATTGTCCAGTCACTACAGCACGGTCATGGTGGGTGGACGGATGGCATGTTTGAGTGCCTGGGGACGACTGGCACTGTGGTGGGCATTGACGAGGACCATGACATTGTGGTGGCATATCCCTCCGGCAACAGGTGTGTGTGTGTGTGTGTGTCTGTATAGAAGAATGTAAGATAAACAGATACCTGAACACCTATTAGTCTATTACTAGGAACTGGTGAATTACATATTATTCCTAGTGAACTACATGTAAGAGAACAGGATGGATCAGAACAAGACTCCCTCCCCACCCACCTCTCCCTTCGGCAACATGTTAGTTTGTAGGTGCTGATGGAAACCGTAGTTTGTGTTGGTGTTGACATTGAAGAAGAGAAGAAACTTGCTCACAGGCTGGACTTCCCTCATACATTGCACCATTTTATTTTGGATTTCAGCCTGTTTTGGTACTTTTGTTAGTGTTCTGTTAGTGTAGAATAGCATGGTGCAGTGCCCAATATTTACAGCACTGAATCCCGGGGAGTTGGTGTGAGTCCAGGCTTAGTGAAATGGTGACTATCCGGCCCAGTTTCTTGTTTCATAGAATGCTTAAAGTAAATTGTGTTCATCTGAATGCTTGTCATAATGTGTTCTGGTGTAAAGGAAAAAGAAAGTCAGTTTATAGTTTGGTAATGGAAAGTTAATGCTGGAGTTGTCAGAATTGCATTGATCAATATGACATTTTCAGAGTAAAAAAGGTTATGATTGATGTAATGTTAAGAATCAAATTAACAAAGTAATTAAACAAATATGAAAATGTAAGTCAAGGAAATGAGAAGATGAAGTGTGTATGTATTGATAATCATAGTTACATACTTCTTGTGTGGTGTCCAAGAGAGAATAAAGCATCAGAGATATAAAAAAAATATAGATAGAGTGGAATAAAAATTGATAGGCAGATAACAATAGATTGCTAAATGTATTCCTAATTGGTGGTGTTGTGGTTCTGTAACACCTGTTCTGTGGGTGTGCAGGTGGACGTTCAACCCTGCGGTGCTGACCAAGGTGGGCGGTGGCATGATGGTGAGCAACGAGGCAAGCACCAGCCAACAGTTCAGTGTGGGTGACCTGGTGCAGATCTGTGCTGACCTGGAGCGCATCAAGATCCTGCAGCGGGGCCATGGGGAGTGGGCTGAGGCCATGGTGCCGGTGAGTAGGAGAGTATTTTTGTTATTATGTTATCCAAGCGTACTTCATAGCTGCTTTGATGAGAATATCATTATGGTGGTGGCAGGAAGCTCAGTCTGAGAGAATTGAACAATGGAGGTAATGGTTAGTGGGCATTAAGTCTTACCTTGCAAAAATACAACTCATACTTTGACAAATGTATTGATATTTTTTTGGTGTTAAAACTTTTCAAATACTGCTTGACTGACACAATGGTTAGTGCATTCCATTGGCTAGGTGGGAGTGTGGGACTAAGGATTGTGTGGCCATTAGTTCAGATTGCATTTTCAAGTGCTATTGACACAACTGTGAGACTGGTATGTGTGTGCGAGTATTGCTTTGGCAGGGAAGCATTGTTTTGTGTTCATCCCACATGTAAGTGTTGGCCAACACTTGTGTAATTGTGTTTTGGATGCACACAAGGAGAAATTGGTTGAAATAGGTTCATCGCATGACTGTGAATTTGCATTGTCTGAAGATGCATATAATGATGCTCAGTTGTACTGTATTTTTTTAATTGATGCTCTGGAGTGTGAGAAATATCTGAAAATAAATTTTTTTTTTTGGCATTGGAGGTAAAAAACAGTATCTATTACTATATCTACTACTAGTAGTAGCAGTAGTTGTATTAGAAGTGACGGGCCTTGTAGAACATAACAAGAAACAGTACAACTCAATAGGGTAAGGGGTAAAGGTGATCCCTCAAGTAGTGTTCCTCTGCCCCCTACAGACGCTGGGTAAGATTGGGCGTGTGCAGCAGATCTATCATGACAACGACCTGAAGGTGGAGGTGTGTGGCACTTCTTGGACCTACAACCCGGCAGCCGTCACTAAAGTGTCGTCTGATGGTTCTGTGCCAGGGGCAGCCAGTGGAGGTGAGTAGTGTAAGCAGGGCTGGCACATTTTGGCCTGTGTGCTGGTGTGGTGGTGCTGGTGCACACACTGGGAATAATGGTTAGGTATTCTAGATGACAGTCAGCTTAAATAACATTCCTTTGTTTCACATTATTACCTGTTCCTCCTAGCCTAGGAATAAGTCTAGGGTGTTAAACCGCCGCTTCCAGCCACCAAAACAAACCCCCTTCCTTGCACAGTAGAGATGTGCCTCTGGGACCTCCGTTTTCCATTCATGGCTGGAAGCTTGCAGTGTAAACAACTGAAGCTTCCCGTCTTTTACGTCTACATGTCAGGACTGTACCTCGTCCAACTCTCAACTCCAACTCATAGAGAACATTTGATAGCTTCTATATTAACCTAACCTAACATAACCTATATTAACCAAACCTTAACCTACACTGAAAAATAACAAAACCTTGTTCAAACAAAACTTTATTTTTCAAAGATAAGGTCTCATAGAAAACATTGAATATCTCATAAACTAAGAATTTATGACGGAAATGCATCAGGTAATGCAAATACATAACCCTGAATTCTCTAGAGCATTATGGTGAAAATGTAAAATGATACCCTTTGATATTATAATGTGTCACTCTTATAGTGGTCTAATTAACTGATTTGCTATTAGTAATAAATACCCCTGTGATGGAGGCTACAGGAATATTATCAATCTATCTATCTATCTATAGTTTCTGATGCCTCGTTCCCTCTGAGAACATCCTCTGAAGGGATGGCCATAGTAGAAGAATCTCCACCTCTCCCTATCGACACACTTCATTCTTACATGTTTAAGCCCTCCCCCTCTATCAGCAGCTCTTTCATACATGTACTCCTTTACCCTACACAAATACTACTACAGTATTCCCTGTTGGTCATAAAAGGGACCAAAAGGGACAGAGTGAGTGGTCTGGGAAGTCTTTTTGTATCCTCTCCTCTGAAAAGACAGGGCACACAGGGGAAGGAGAGAGTTGATATCCTCCTGAATCCAAATGCCTTGTCTTGCCTACTCACCATTGAGGGAGATATCAGCTGGATATTTACACAGGTGGAAGAGAGAGTAATGTCTCCCTAAACCCTAATTGCCTTGTGTTGGCTACTCCTCTTTAAGGGGATATAAGCCAGGTATATAGATAGATATGTGGATAGATAGATAGACTTCTAGTTATGCTTTGAATAATTATAAGACTTGGCTATAGACTGTTACCTATGCAGTTCTTATAATACTGTAACCTGCATGGCTTCAGGTGTGTGTTTTGTGACAGTTTTGCTTTGTTTCAACAGAGAGGTTAAGTGCTTTACTGAAGAAGATATTTGAAGCTCACGTGTCTGGGGACCTGACAGAGGAGCTGGTGAAGGCTGCTGCCACAGGGGATGCTCAAAAGGTAGGTGGTCCTTCAGAGGAATGTTTGTGGAGCAAGGAAGGATAATTGTGGGTGGTAAAAGTGAATGGAGAGCAGTGGCGAATGTATGAGTCAATGACCCTTGGAGGAGGTTATCTTGTATCTGGTGTGATAGGTTGATGATCAGGTTCGGGGAAGAAAAGGGTTGTGTTTTAAGTGTCAGGGGTAAACCACCTTTTTGCTTTCGGACCTTGACTCTGAAGTAATTTCTTGCCTCACTGCCTGGATGACCCCCACATAGTGATGGTGGAGAGACTGATCTCTTCTTGAGGGCCCTCGAGGCTAAGTGAGAGGTGCATGTGTATATATGCTAACCCCTTTTTAGGAATATTATATAGAAAGATAGAAGTACATGTAAGTACCTATCAAAAGGGAAGTTATTGCTTATACTTAATTGATATGATATTGTAATGTGTCAATAGTCGTTTGCTTTAATAGAGATAAAAGATGAAGGATAGTGACATGTAAGTCTGATGTGTCATTATTTTTAAGAAATACAGGACAAATTTGCAGTAATTGATGCAACATTTGTTATAATGACAGTCATACTGTCATGTCATACAGTCATGTTGAAAAGAATTAAAGATATATATTGTATTTAATGAAGCAGAAAGAGGAGCAAAAACAGAGAAAAGGAGGACATATTTTTCCTGCACCACCACCATTGTGTTCCCAGGTTGATGAACTCCTGAAGAAGGGGGACGTGGATGTGAATGGAGTGTTTGCTGGCCACACGGCACTCCAGGCAGCCAGCCAAAATGGCCACCTCGAGGTCATCCATATTCTCCTCCGCAACAATGCTCATGTGGAGAAGGAGGTGAGGAGGTGGAGGTGCCAGTGTGGTGTTTTATGCTTTTTCTTCTGAACATTGCATGTTCATATAATTAAAAAAGTTTTAATCCACAACATTTTTTCTCTGATTTAGTCACTCGTGTGTTGGCTTTGTTTGTACCTTGACACTCTGCCATTTGCCATTCTATCTGTTGATATTCACTATTCATGCTGTACTTTCTCTACAAAGTCCTTTCAAGATGGTCTTGACTCTAGATGCCTTTTATCATATTTGTTGTGATCTTGTTTTAACACTGACAAAGTGATCTTGAACCAAGCCTTGGCAGGTGAATAAGTACTTGCTTGGCAGCAGTGATCAAATCCTGGCATGGCAAACACCAAAAGGAAATGATAGCAATTGAGTAATAACAGATTACCAGTGACTGAATAAAGTTTATTGGACTTGTGTTTGGTGTGTGACTATGTATTTGTGAAGTTTTTCCTCACACATACTTTCTGCTTTGTCTTCCTAACCTTCAGGATAAGGATGGTGACCGTGCCATCCACCATGCAGCTTATGGGGATGAGCCAGCTGTGGTGCAGCTGCTAGCTGAGGATGGGGCGGACCTCAACGCACGCAGCAAAAGGCGTCAAACACCCCTCCACGTGGCAGTGAACAAGGGTCATGTGGGTGTGGTGAAGATCTTGTTGGAGTTGGGCGGCCACCCAAGCCTCCAGGTGAGGGTCTGATGAGGTTGTACTGAGTTTGAGATGATCTGGGGATGTTTTCTGACTTGCCACCAGCCTGAGGGTCTGTGCTGGAGAGTTAGGTTTCCTTTATGGGATGAATTTTTGTCATATTTATTTTGGTATTAATATGAACTGTTCTTTCTTGCAACAAGTTTTATGATTTGTTTTTCTGAGATTTTTTCTATATTTTCATCGTGATCTGAAATAAGTAATCCTTCCTTTTGCTATTATACTAAATTAATAATCCTATCAGATGCTGCAATGATTTTTCCAATATCTCTAATAGCTTTTGAGAAAATGAGGAAAGTTATGTTTTTGAAAAAAGATACGGTTTAATTTGACTGCATAATTACTAGTCATAGAACAAATAGTCATAATGACAGTTGTAGAGTTTAATTAGGTCTATCAGATGCTGCAATGATATTTCCCATATCTCTAATGGCTTTAAAAAAAAAAGGAAAAAAGTCATGTTTTGGAAAAAGGATAAGGTTTATTATTAGTCTTAGAACAAATATTCATAATGACAGTTGTAGAGTTTAATTAGATCTATCACATACTGCAATGATATTTCCAATATCTTTAATAGCTTTTGAGGAAATGAGGAAGAAAATCATGTTTTGGAAAAAAAATACAGTTTAATTTTACTACGTAATTATTAGTCTTAGAAAAAATATTCATAATGACAGTTGTAGAGTTTAATTAGGTCTATCAGATGCTGCAATGATATTTTCAATATCTCTAATAACTTTTGAGAAAATGAGGAAGAAAGTTATGTTTTTGAAAAAAGATACGGTTTAATTTTACTGCATAATTATTAGTCTTAGAACAAATTTATATAATGATAGTTGTAGAGTTTAATTAAGTCTATCAGATGCTGCAATGATATTTCCAATATCTCTAATAGATTTTGAGAAAATGAGTAGGAAAGTTATGTTTTGGAAAAAAGATACGGTTTAATTTTACTGCTAAATTATTAGTCATAGATCAAATACTCATAATGAGATTTATAGAGTTTAATTCGGTCTATCAAATGCTGCAATGATATTTCCAATATCTCTAATAGGTTCTGAGAAAATGAGGAGGAAAGTTATGTTTTGGAAAAAAAATATTGATTTAATTTTACTGTGTAACTATTAGTTATAGAACAAATATTCATAATGAAAATTGTAGAGTTTAATTAGGTCTATCAGATGCTGCAATGATATTTCCAATATCTCTAATAGCTTTCAAAAATTTTCGGAGGAAATTTATGTTATGGAAAAAAGTTACGGTTTAATTTTACTGCGTAATTACTAATCATAGAACAAATATTCATAATGACAGTTGTAGAGTATAATTAGGTCTATCAAATGCTGCAATGATATTTCCAATATCTCTAATAGCTTTCAAAAAAATTCGGAGGAAATTTTTGTTATGGAAAAAAGATACGGTTTAATTTTACTAGGTAGTTATTAGTCACAAAACAAATATTCATAATGACAGTTGTAGAGTTTAATTAGGTCTATCAAATGCTGCAATGATATTTCCAATATCTGTAATAGCTTTCGAGAAAATGAGGAGGAAAGTTATGTTGTGGAAAAAAGATACGGTTTAATTTTACTACATAATTATTAGTATTAGAACATATGTTTTGGAGAAAAAAAATTTGATTTAATTTTACTGTGTAATTATTAGTTATAGAACAAATATTCATAATGACAGTTGTAGAGTTTAATCAGAGTCTATCAGATGCTGCAATGATATTTCCAATATCTCTAATAGATTTCGAGAAAATGAGTAGGAAAGTTATGTTTTGGAAAAAAGATACGGTTTAATTTTTCTCCTAAATTATTAGTCATAGATCAAATACTCATAATGAGATTTATAGAGTTTAATTCGGTCTATCAAATACTCATAATGACAGTTGTAGACTTTAATTTGGTCTATCAGATGCAGATATTTCCAATATCTCTAATAATAGGTTCTGAGAAAATGAGGAGGAAAGTTATGTTTTGGAAAAAATACGGTTTAATTTTACTGTGTAATTATTAGTCATAGAACAAATATTCATAATGACAGTTGTAGAGTTTAATTAGGTCTATCAGATGCTGCAATGATATTTCCAATACCTCTAATAGCTTTCAAAAAAATGACGAAGAAAGTCATGTTTTGGAAAAAAGATACGGTTTAATTTTACTGTGTAATTATTAGTCATAGAAGAAATATTCATAATGACAGTATTAGAGTTTAATTAGATCTATCAAATGCTGCAAAGATATTTCCAATATCTCTAATAGCTTTCAAAAAAATTCGGAGGAAATTTATGTTATGGAATAAAAATATGGTTTAACATTACTGCGTAATTATTAGTCATGGAACAGAAATTCATAATGACAGTACTAGAGTTTAATTAGGTCTATCAAATGCTGCAATGATATTTTCAATATCTCTAATAGTTTTCAAGGAAATGAGGAGGAAAGCTTTATTTTGAAAAAAATAAATTTACTGCGTAATTATTCGTCATAGAACAAATATTCATAATTACAGTATTAGAGTTTAATTAGGTCTATCAGATGCTGCAATGATATTTCCAATATCTCTAATAGCTTTAAAAAAAATGAGGAGGAAAGTCATGTTTTGGAAAATGGATACGGTTTAATTTTACTGCTTAATTATTAGTCATAAAACAAATATTCTTAATAATAGTTTTAGAGTTTAGTTAGGTGTATCAGATGCTGCAATGATATTTCCAATATCTCTAATAGCTTTTGAGAAATTGAGGAGGAAAGTTATGTTATGGAAAAAAAGATACGGTTTAATTTTACTGTGTAATTATTAGTCATAGAACAAATATTCATAATGACAGTATTAGAGTTTAATTAGGTCTATCAGATGCTGCAATGATATTTCCAATATCTCTAATAGCTTTAAAAAAAAATTAGGAGGAAAGTTATATTGTGTAAAAAAGATACGGTTTAATTTTACTGCTTAATTATTAGTCATAGAACAAATATTTATAATGGCAGTTGTAGAGTATAATTAGGTCTATAAAATGCTGCAAAAATTTTTCCAATATCTCTAATAGCTTTCAAAAAAAATCGGAGGAAATTTATGTTATGGAAAAAAGATTTGGTTTAATTTTACTGCGTAATTACTAATCATAGAACAGTTGTAGAGTTTAATTAGGTCTATGAAATGCTGCAATGATATTTCCAATATCTGTAATAGCTTTCGAGAAAATGAGGAGGAAAGTTATGTTGTGGAAAAAAGATATGGTTTAATTTTACTACATAATTATTAGTATTAGAACATATATTTATAATGACAGTTGTAGAGTTTGATTAGGTCTATCAGATTCTGCAATGATATTTCCAATATCTAATACCTTTCAAAAAAATTAGGAAGAAAGTTATATTATGTAAAAAAGATACAATTTAATTTTACAGCATAATTATTAGTCATAGAATAAATATTCAAAATGACAGTTGTAGAGTTTAATTAGGTCTATCAGATGCTGCAATGATATTTCCAATATCTTTAATGGCTTTAAAAAAAATGAGGAGGAAAGTCATGTTTTGGAAAAAAGATACGGTTTAATTTTACTGCATAATTATTAGACATAGAACAAATATTCTTAATAATAGTTTTCGAGTTTAATTAGGTCTATCAGATACTGCAATGATATTTCCAATATTTCTAATAGCTTTTGAGAAATTGAGGAGGAAAGTTATATTGTGTAAAAAAGATAGTTTAATTTTACTGCATAATTATTAGTCATATAACAAATATTCATAATTACAGTATTAGAGTTTAATTAGGTCTATCAGATGCTGCAATGATACTTCCAATATCTCTAATAGCTTTCAAAAAAATGAGTAGGAAAGTTATATTGTGTAAAAAAGATACGGTTTAATTTTACTGCTTAATTATTAGTCATAGAACAAATATTTATAATGACAATTGTAGAGTTTAGATAGGTCTATCAGATGCTGCAATGATATTTCCAATATCTCTAATAGCTCTCCAGAAAATGAAGAGGAAATTTATGTTTTGGAAAAAAGATACGGTTTAATTATACTGCGTAATTATTAGTCATAGAACAAATATTCATAATGACAGTTGTAGAATTTAATTAGGTTTATCAGATGCTGCAATGATATTTCCAATATCTCTAATAGCTTTTGAGAAAATGAAGAAGAAAGTCATGGTTTGGAAAAAAAAATACGGTTTATTTTTACTGCGTAAATATTAGTCTTAGAACAAATATTCATAAAGACAGTTGTAGAGTTTAATTAAGTCTATCAGATGCTGCAATGATATTGCCAATATCTAATAGCTTTCGGGAAAATGAGGAGGAAAGTTATGTTTTGGAAAAAAAGAAAAGATTTAATTTTACTGTGTAAATATTAGTCATTGAATAAATATTCATAATGACAGTTGTAGAGCTTAATTAGGTCTATCAGATGCTGCAATGATATTTCTAATGTCTCTAATATATTTCGAGAAAATAAGAAAAAATGTAATTTATTGAAAAAAGACAGTGGGTTGGCTTTTTTTAAAATAAAAAACCCGGGTTTTTCCAACTTCTCAGGTGTCACTTATATAAGCAAAGTCTTTTTAACATGAGGAAGATAACTTATTCAAGATACATTCTCAAAAATTTCATCACTTAAGTTAACAAATATGATAATACAAGTATTTAGATTATTTGTTAGTGAAAGAATGTTCTTTAAGGTTTGATTTGAGTGCATATAATGGCAGTAATATTGATAGTGTGTCAGGGAGAAGAGATTTGTTGTCCAAAGCTAACAGCTCACAGAGGATTGTGTTATTCTTTTCTGGAGGACCATGAGGGCGACACTCCCTTGCACGATGCTGTGTCCAAGAAGAGAGATGACATCCTCACGCTGCTGCTGGACCATGCAGCTGACATCACCCTGACCAACAACAACGGATTTAACTCCCTTCATCATGCAGCTCTTCGCGGAAATCCAAGGTGAGGCTAATTGCTGCTGTGCGGACTTTTCTTTCAATTGGTAACAAGTCAAAGGGTGGGAAGGAAATAAGAATGCCGGCTATGAAAATGTAGTGTTCAAAATAAAATAAAAAGGTCTTTGTGGGTTCTTTCCAAAAAAAGGTGAAGAGCCAATTGAAATATGAATTCTCCCAGTACTTACCTGTTAATAATAAGTGATAAATTATAACCTTGCCTGAGACTATTAATACTAGATCGTTTTTTAATGGTAATGGATGGGAAAAGAGACCAAATTTACTTGTCATAATAATTTACATACTTTTGAGAGAGAGGTACAAAACAGTATCAGGTTGAATCAATGACCTAATATTTTACAATTTGATCTTTTATTTCCTGGAATCACATGGAATAAGATCCTTTAATTTCATCTATTCAGAGCAAATTGATGTGCTTGATCAGTTGTCTGTTACATCAATTTAGATATTAAAAAGCTCCACCATCATGCAGAGTGTTTCGTTGATTGCCATTGTCATTGCGTTCCCTCACTGCTTTCCTGCCTAAGCTGCCTGTCTCCTAAATCTTGTGTTAATAGGTTTTGCTCCCTCGTTGACCCTCCCATCCTCTTTCTCTCTTTTTTATTCTCTCTCTCTCTCTCTCTCTCTCTCTCTCTCTCTCTCTCTCTCTCTCTCTCTCTCTCTCTCTCTCTCTCTCTCTCTCTCTCTCTCTCTCTTTCTCTTTCTCTCGGCACCATGTTAATTCTCCAGCCAAATTGTTGCTAATTATACAATCACCACAGATTAGCTCATAGTTCATTGGTCTTGATGATGAGGCTGTAGTGAAGGATGGTGTTTGTATAGTGCATTATGAAAGGCTAAAAGGGGTGGGGCCAAGGGGGGGGCAAGCTAATCACCTCCCCTTCCCTCCCTCACCCTCCCGCCAGCCATGCACAGTAATATTTAATAAGTTAAGAAGAAAGAGATTACATGTAGGTTGAATTGATATTGGGAGGTAGTGTTCGTGTGTTTGTGTGTGTTATGGGATGGTTAGAGACTGCTTGTATCTTCTTTCTCATTGCACATTTATATACTTAGGTTTGAAAGGGAAATTAATCTATATATAAATTGCTTATGTGAGTAGTGAGTGTGTACCAGTTGAACAAAAAGTGTAGGTAAGAGTCAAGAAGGATAAGAAAAAGAGCTTAATGGTTAAAGGATTGTATGAGGGAATTAGTTTTTTTATTTAAGGTTATGTGGAATCTCAGGAAACAACTTTTAGGGAAATATTCATTGTTGAAGAAGTGCAGTTTTTGTGTAAGTTTTTTGGAAATTTTTACCGACTGAATCATAGAAGAACATGTTTATATTATAGATTTTGGTTCTTTTCGTCCTTGTGGATTCTTTTTTTTTTTTTAGCTATGCATTTTATTCCTTTTGCATTAGATTTGATTTCTGTAGTTTTCAAAATTTTTTTTTCTTTCTTTCTTTCTTTCTTCCTTTCTTTCTTTCTTTTTATCTTTTTCTTTCTTTCTTTCTTTATTTCTTTCTTTCTTTCTTTCTTTCATTCTTTCCTTCCTTCTTTCCTTCTTTCTTTCCTTCTATCTTTTTCTTTCTTTCTTTCTTTCTTTCTTTCTTTCTTTCTTTTCTTTTTCTTTCTTTCTTTCCTTCCTTCCTTCCTTCCTTCCTTCCTTCCTTCCTTCCTTCCTTCCTTCCTTCCTTTCTTCCTTCCTTCCTTCCTTCCTTCTCTCTCTCTCTCTCTCTCTCTCTCTCTCTCTCTCTCTCTCTCTCTCTCTCTCTCTCTCTCTCTCTCTCTCTCTCTCTCCCTCCCTCCCTCCCTCCCTCCCTCCCCCTCCCTCCTCACCCCTCCACTCCCATAGAAATACTTTTACATCCGTCATCCATTCATTCATTCATTCATTCTCTTTACCTCTCACTCTCCCAACCTTTTTTTTCCTTCCCTCACAATTCTTTCTTTCCTTCTTTTTTCCCTGTTCATTCTTTATTTTTTTTCCCCTCCCTCCATTCATCCATCCTCGCCTATCTACTACCAGTGCCAATATAATACTCGCCTCACGTACATGAATTCTCTCCATTGTGTGTACGCCCAAGTGTGTGTGCGTGGTGAAGAGGAGGAGGAGGAGGTGGAGAAGGAGGAGGAGGAGGAGGAGGAGGAGGAGTGAATAATGTTAAACGCGATAAAGAAAGAAGGAATGGAGACTTTGAATCGTTTATAAGAGAGAGAGAGAGAGAGAGAGAGAGAGAGAGAGAGAGAGAGAGAGAGAGAGAGAGAGAGAGAGAGAGAGAGAGAGAGAGAGAGAGAGAGAGAGAGATGCTAACTTTCACTCACCACTGTATATATTGAGGTGTGTGTATGTGTGTGTGTGTGTGTGTGTGTGTGTGTGTGTGTGTGTGTGTGTGTGTGTGTGTGTGTGTGTGTGTGGAGGAACAAAAAAAGTGGAAGGTTGAGATGATAGAGGATTATTTGAGTGGATTTCTTTACTCTTATTTTTCAGTTTAATTTTTTTTTTCTCTTTATATATTCATTGAAGGTTGTGGTGGCGATCGTTTGTTTGTTTGTTTGTTTGTTTGTTTGTTTAGTTTTTTGGAAAGGATGAGGAATAGGTTGAAGAAAGGAAAGCATAGGATAGGGAAGGAAGGAAGGAAGGAAGGAAGGAAGGAAAGAAGGAATGGAAAGAAAGGTAAGAGTTGACCAGGAAATTAATTGTCAGTACACACACACACACACACACACACACACACACACTTCCTACTCTGCTTCACCTCTTTCCTCTAATCTCATTTCCTCACTTATTTTCATCTTGTTATGTTTCCTTTCCTTCATCAGCTCCTCCTCCTCCTCCTCCTCCTCCTCCTCGTTGCCAGATAATCTCACAGCCTCTCTTTTCTTCTCAGTCTCAAGTAATGACTGGGTTCGTCGATTATAGAAGCTTGCGAATTCCCGAACTTTTGTAGTCTGCAAGGAGGTAAGGAGGGAGGGAAAAGAGGGTGGGATTTTTGTTTCTGAAGGAAGGGAGGAGGAGGAGGAGGAGGAGGTGGAGGAGGAAGAGGAGGAGGGGGTATAAGGGGGGTGGGGAGGATTGGAGGAGCTGTGAAGGAGAGAGGGTAAATCTTTGAAGAGGAAGATGGCGTGAGTTTCGGAAGGAGGAGGAGGAAGAGGAGGAGGTGGAGGAAGAAGAGGGGAGGGAGAGGGAGAAAGGAAAATGGTGGAAGGAAGTTAAGGAAAATTAGGTT
>JAXIVD010003254.1:45000-48100 GCA_036785275.1 Cancer borealis
AAGAATTCATGATTGTAATTGTTAGAATATGTTTAACACTAGAATAAATAAGTAGTAGTCTAATGAGCATACTATCGGTAATTACAGGTAGTAATACGTACCACAGGCAACATTTTTGCAACGAAAGAATAGACAATGAACAATCTATAAGTGCATCAAAGGGTAATCATTAAGTTTAGAAACACTGAAAACTTATAGCGGCTCGTAATTAACACTCACCACTTCCGCATAACCTGTCATAGCCTTTCACTGCACACCCTGATCTTATTATAGGTATCAAAACTCATTACCTACAAGTTACCTCCCAAAGCCATTCACTGGACACTGAATACTACTCTGTTACATTTTTTAGTAATAGTGGTCCCAGGGCAGACAACAGGTATGCTCAACATGACACCTGCTCACGAAATGATCAAACACCAGCTAAACAACCTCTGACCTTGACCTAACCTACACATCAGAAGAATTCCACAATACATATTTCCCCAAATTACAAATTGTTTGAGTAATTAATATAAAACAGTTTACATAATTAATACATCGAACATTTAATTTCGCAAAATCTACAAAATTTTGTATACAAACAAAAAAAGATTAATTAAGTAGTCACAATATACTTGCATCATTAATGTCACCAGACAATACAGTGGTGGTGGTGGTGGTGGTGGTGGTGGTGGTGGTGGTGGTGGTAGTGGTAGTGTCAGGAAGCGTTAGTTTCAGGTGACGAACGATGCGTGGTGTCGAGGATAATCACATTAATAATAATAATAATGATATTGATTATACTGCCTGCACCACACACACACACACACACACACACACACACACACACACACACACACACACACACACACACACACACACACACACACACACACACCACACATACACACACACATACACACACACATAAACATTGATCCTCTTAATGGTGGTTTCCTTCCTTTTCTTCGTGTGGTGGACTGTTTAAAAGCCGTGCTAGGGGAGGGCGTGAGGGGAGGGGTGGGGATGGAGTTCTCGCATTGTTATCTCCAGACACACGGTCCAGTACACACCACGGTTTATATGGAGATATTTTGTTGCCGAGTTAACTGGCGTGTTACATACATAGTCACTCTTATCTCTCTCTCTCTCTCTCTCTCTCTCTCTCTCTCTCTCTCTCTCTCTTTCTCTCCAGGGAGGGCGGCGTGGGTGATCTCCGTCAGCTCTCAACCACTTTAGCACTCGGCACAATTTGCATGGCGGATCTGAAGCTGCCTTAGGCGACACGAGAGAGAGAGAGAGAGAGGAGAGGGAGAGGGAGAGGGAGAGGAGAGGGAGAGGGAGAGGGAGAGGGAGAGGGAGAGGGAGAGGGAGAGGGAGAGAGAGAGAGAGAGAGAGAGAGAGAGAGAGAGAGAGAGAGAGAGAGAGAGAGAGAGAGAGAGAGAGAGAGATGTAAAAAGTAAAACAAGCATTGCAGCAGCTGGTAAACTCATCATGATTTAGTTGTGTTTGTTTCCTCGTTTGTCTTGTTTATCTGGCTGTTTCCCCCTCAACCCCCCCCCTTTGATTTATTGTGTATTTGCTACGTTCACCCATTTATCACTACACGCAAAAATACAACGCATACAACAATAATAACAACAACAACATTAACCACAACAACCACAACAATTAGTCAACTTGCCTTCATCAACCATAATTTTTGTGTGGTGTATTAGCTCCCATGTCTCCCTATGAATTGTTGTACTTTGGTTCGAATCCCGCTTATCCTTCATCATTGGCTCGTTGATAACCAGGTATCTAGGGACATTTAGGGACATTTAGGGACATTTAGGGACATTTAGGGAAGGCAAACTAGGGTGATTATATAGTTACAGTCAGTTTTATGCTTCCTGTAGTGAAAGATTCCTGTCCATACATAAGATTAACATTCTAAGGAAACGGAGATGAACACTGAGGCAAATCGTAACTAACTGTAAGGTGATGTTAATGTTATATTGTGATGGTTTAGTGCTAAGTTAAAATACGTAATTGAATTTGGATGAATTTTTTTTGCTTCATATTTTTCTAACCTACTGAAGTTATAAAATGTCCCTCGCCATCCCCTTCCTTCTTACCTGCCTTCCTCCTCCTCCTCCACCTCCTCCTCCTCCTCCTCCTCCTCCTCCTCCTCCTCCTCCTCCTCCTCCTCTTCCTCTTCCTCTTCCCTCTTCCACCTCCTCCTCTTCCTCCTCCTCCCCTCCTGAGGCATAGCAGCTCGTGTTTTAAGTTTAACCTTCCCGTTCACCTTTTCCTCCTCAGTTTTGTCCTCTACTAATTTCCGGGTGTGTGTTTTCCCGCAGGTAAGGGAAGTGTGTTTACCTACCCGTGCACCCACCACCACCACCACCACCACCACCACCACCACCACCACCACCACCGCCGCTATTTGAGAAGAGGTAGGCAAGTTTCTTCCTTGTTTTAGCGTTTCTTCGGAGTTTCGTTTCCCTCTTGTTTTCCTGTTGCATCTGTTCGTCGGTCTATTGTTGTTTTCTGTTTTCCTCTTCCTCCTCGTCTTCCTCTTCCTCCTCGTCTTCCTCCTCCTCTTCCTCTTCCTCCTCCTCTTCCTCTTCGTCGTCGTTTTTGTTATTATGTGTTTGTACTCATCTTTTTTTTTTTGTTATTTTCGTTTGCCGTCCTCCTCCTCCTCCTCCTCCTCCTCCTCCTCCTCCTCCTCCTCCTCCTCCTCCTCCTCCTCCTCCTCCTCCTCCTCCTCCTCCTCCTCCTCCTCCTCCTCCTCCTCTTTTTGTTACTTTCCCTTAACGCCTTGCTGCTGTATATTTGATTGCGTTCTTTTTTCTTTCTTTTTCTTTTTATTCTTGGTTCATCTAATGAGACGTATTGATCAGCTATCGTGTGTGTGTGTGTGTGTGTGTGTGTGTGTGTGTGTGTGTGTGTGTGTGTGTGTGTGTGTGTGTGTGTGTGTGTCCGGCATCGTTTGTATATTTTGATATTATATTTCCTACGTGACAAAAATACCATGCCAGTATTCGTTAGGCTTATCCTTTTATTTCCTCATTTTTTTCCCCTCAAGAGTTATATATAATATTTTTCCGGTGACGGTTTTTTTTTTCCTTCC
>JAXIVD010003255.1:5000-48083 GCA_036785275.1 Cancer borealis
ATCATTATTATTATTATTATTATTATTATTATTATTATTATTATTATTATTATTAAATATATGATAATGCTATACATACAGACTTTAGAACCGTGCTGCAAATGCCGCCAAGAGTGAGAGGTCAAGGCATAATACAGTGTTTCTCTAAATATTTAAGGAAAGGACAGTTTTTAGAATATCACAATAATTGCAGATGAAACCATAGGAAACAAGAAGAAAAAATATCGAATGCAAAATCAAACAGACAGACAAACAGGACAAACAGACAGACAAATAAGACAGATAGACAGGCAGACATACAGACATATATGACATGGAGTATTGTATAACATTCAGAACCTTACCTTCAGAGGACATGCCACCTGGGAGTGCAAACACCACGGCAAACACAGCTACAAGAGCCAAGGACACCAACAGGACAGAAGAGGAACCCATTTTGACTGGAGATCTTTTCGGTTTGATTCTTTTTGCAATGTTTCAGTCAGACGTTCAGGCCTTCAATGTTTAGATCTGGTTGGATCCGCTCTTATTATATACACTAAGGGGGCGGAGCCTTTCACATTTCCGCTGTTTAGCATATAGGGCTCTCACTCTCCCCTCCCCTATTCTACGTTTCCTTCTCCCTTTTTCTACCGGCGATACGCAACATGTGTATGGTAATATAACCTGTTTACTTAGACAAAGGGGTGATGCATATTTATTATTTCACTTATATAATATTGTACCAGAGCCGCAGGAGTTGCAATTACGTGTCTTCGTATTTTTAACATGCCGTGAAATGCGACTCAAAAAAGACGTGAGACAGCTTGTTAGAAACCTTTCCTTCTGCAACCAGGAATAGCAATTCTGGAAATGTTTGCTGTGGATAGGATGCGTAAGACTGAAAAGTGTTGAGTTTATGCCCACACAGTCTTGTTACTTATATATTTCGAGATGGAATAGGAAAAAGAGGAGGAGGAGGAGGAGGAGGAGGAAGATAGGGAAGCGAATGATAACCTAAGAGTTATAAGAAATACATATAACACATAATCCACAAACAATACTTATACTTATTTCATAAACCTTAGTCTAATGGAGCATAACACTTTATTTTTTCTCTTTTCTTTTTCTCCGACATGCATACACTGATACTTCCTAGATAAGTGCCAGCCGTGAGTGTTATGAAGGGACGTGTTAAGTGAGTGTAGCCTAGTGGTGTGTGTCGTAGGAGGGGGATGTTATGGTATGGCTTACAAGAATCTGACTTTGTTTACCTTCTGTGAATCGAATTCAATCTATCGACCTGTGAAATGTAGATGTTTTTTTCTCGTTTTCTGTTTTTACGTTTCCTTTTACTCTTTTTTTCCTTATATCTCAGTATTTGTATCCTGAATAAAAATAACAATCATAATAATAGTAATAATAATAATAATAATCTTCGTTCTAGAGATGAGGCATAAAACAGCGGATTGTGGAAGATGGCCGGGAAGATGGACTGTCCAAAAAAAGGCGGGAAGGTCTGAGAGGATGACAGCCGTTGACCCTGAAGGTGAGAGTTAGTCTTGTGATCGCTAAAAGTGTCTGATATAACCCAACACACGAGGCTCATTAGCACTCCATTAGCTTAGATGCCAATCAGTATAGCAGGTGTTTCAGTGTCATTAGTTCAACACAGTGTTATATCGATGTGTGGTGTGATGGTTCCCTGGAGGTTACACTGTGCAAATAGAAACAGAGGAGAAGCAAGAGGTTTACGTTATAGCCTTGACCTTCCTTGTCCTCTTACACCCACGTCCTCTTCGCTTCTACCCTCCTTCTATGCGTCCTTCATTCTTTCCTTCCGTGTCTTCCCTTGTTTTTCTTCGGTGCTCTCCAGTATATCATTTTCTCACCTCTTCAGCTTCCTTTGTATTCGTTGTGAAGTGCATTTCTTGAGAGAGAGAGAGAGAGAGAGAGAGAGAGAGAGAGAGAGAGAGAGAGAGAGAGAGAGAGAGAGAGAGAGAGAGAGAGAGAGAGAGAAGGGGGGGAGGGAGTCATTTAAGTGAGGTGGGTCTTGTCGCTCTCGTCACACACACACACACATATGCACTACAGGGTGTGGTAAATTGTGTATAAACAAGCATGACCTTTCCGAAATTGGAGATGCATCGCAAATATGGAAATATGGTAGAAGCAAACATTTATGCAAGGCTATACACACACACACACACACACACACACACACACACACACACACACACACACACACACACACACACACACACACACACACACACACACACACACACACACACACACACACACAACTCATGATTATGTTTATTTACCAAGACATTAAGAAGTTAGGATTTGAGAGTCAGGTTTGAAAGGCGCCGCTGACATGTGATGTGGAGGGAAGGGTGTGGTGTGGAGAGAAAGGTGGAGGAGTAATGGGCTGGAGGAGAGATCACACAATACCCTTAATACTCTATAGAAGAAATTAGAATCAAATATTTGTATAGGTATTCTCTAATAGTAATTTATAACAATCGTTACTACTATTACTACTATTTATTTTCTACTATTACTACTACTACTGTATCTCTTCGTCTAATATGACTTTCAATTCAGGCAAACATAAACAAAACCAAGGTCGTGAAATAATGGGAAGAAAAAAACGCCCCACTTTATTTTGAAGAGCATTAGGGATTCCACAAAACAAGGACCAGTTCAGATCATGAGGAGGACACTTGATACTCTGCTCTTGAAAGAATCCTAAATCATAAGAAGGATAAAAAAGGAGAGAGAGAGAGGAAAAACAAGCAAAGTTCGTCAGGTTATTGCAGAATCAACCCATAAAGGAAATGTTAAAATAGAGATATTGGTTAAATAGTGCAATGGTAAAAGAGGAAAAAATAGTTATGAGAGGAGATAAATATAATAGTTTGCGTAACGTAGCTGCGGGAGATGGTGAGGTGTACGTGCAAAAATATATCTCAGTAATATATTAGGAGTCACTACAAGGGAGTAAAAAATGGAGGGAGAGGACCTAAATAAAATAAAAGTACGTTGATTGTATTGGTGTTTAATGGTGATATAGAGGGAATTCCCTTTTATTCAACCTTTCAATTGCATATTTTGTATTGTATTCCATCTGTTTGGCTTATCATTATTTACTACCTTGCAATATAATGGGTCCGTTATCCTTAAAATTTGTGCTGGAGGTCTGGCATCGCATGTTTCCCCCTTGGTAAACATAGCAGTAGTAGTAATTATTCTCATCTAAAGTCTTATCCAAAAAAATATCCATGCCATTTCTTTTTTTTCATGCTTCCTGTTTATTTATTTATTTTTTTTTTTACTTTCCCAGGCGGGAGGGAGCGGTGGCTAAGGAGGAGCTTTCGTATTTACTATTCTACGTTTCTTAGTTTAGATAAGATGATATAATTTAACACAAATAACCTCGTAAGGGCCAGTTAGTCTGATGCTGTTAGCTCATCCTTTGTGTTCCTTCTGTGTTTCTTTGTATGTATCCATCCATACATACACACATACATACATACATAAATAGGGAGATACGTATCAATATTCTTCCTGCCACCCTCCCCTCCCTGACCATTCTCACCACCAGGTATAACATCCACAACAACACTTTTCAGATGACCGATAGAAAGTTTACGAGTTATGCAAAATGCAAATTAATGTTAGCGGAAAAATATGGGCGTCACTGTCGTTAGAGAGGGACGGAAAAAACAAATTATGTAACTTGTCCTAGGGAGCTGCAACAGTACAAGACAGAGGTCAGCGGCAGATGTGAACTGATATTAACAATGGCACGGATATAGCGGTGAGGTAACAATGCACCCCAACACACGCTGCTCAGATACCTAGATAAGTTAGTACTGTAGCATTGCCCTCTCAGGGGTCCTTGACATGACCTAATATTAACACGACGGATCCCTTAACATAGGTCATAAGTAAGAGTAAGTGAAGAGAAATAAATTAGATAAATGAAACCCCTATGAAAGAAAAGTAAAAAATGAAATAAATAGTTGAACGACAATGATTTAATCGGAAAATAAAAACAGTCACTGAAGTAAAGATAGATAAATAAGATAAATAAAACCATTATGAAAGAAAAAGAAAAAATAAATAAATAGTTGAACGACAATTAATTAATCGGAAAAAATAAAAATAAAAACAGTCACTGATTGCAGGTATAAGATTATGAAAAAAGGAAGAATAGTTTCATGCTAATACTGATACATCTTTTTTTTATCACAGTCCCACCAGGAAGCAAGTATAATTATCAGTACACGACAGTATTTCACCATCAGTTCACACGCTAACCATGAAGACACCAGTGAGTCAGATGGCCGTGAAGCTGATAGACATGAAACTAAGATAATATGCGTGTGTGGGAGGGGGAGGAAGGGAGGGATAGGGGGGAGAGATAGTGTAAGAATTTAATTAACTCTATAATTTGCAGTATGCTTTCTCTTTTGTTTATGGTGCGAGTGCTTATTTCTATATACGTATATTTCTATTATTTTTATAACTCCTAGGTCAACTTGTCTATAAGGAAATGATAATAGTTTTTTTTGCAGACAACTGTATACATTGCTGGTCCGTCAGTCTGTCCGTTCAAGCGTCGGTTTGTAAGAGGAAACAAAATAACAACGAAAAAATTGCATTCCTTCATAATTCATATACGTAATTCAACATTTTGTTGCTCATTATTGTATATCATTGTTACGTTACCCATAGATATAATGATAAAAAAAAAAAAAAGAGAATAACAAGAATGAGAGTAAGAAAAATAAGGACAACAAATTTCCTTCACACATCATTCCCTTAGGTTGAAGTCAGTACGTACGCCTTTCCTTTCAGCTGATTCCTTGGTCACGCACTACATTCAGGGCTGGTTGAGTGCTGGTCATGTGTCAAGGTTAGTTGGGCCTAATTGTAGTCTAATATTCAACTCCTCTAATTAGCTTTTCTTCAGTATTCAAGTGTGAGTTTCTGTAGGGCAGTTGTGGTTTCACTCTTTTTCTTCTCCTTCTTTTCTTCTTTCCGACGGTCAGCATTGGGTAATCGTTGATTGCTTTTTTTTTTTTTTTAGTTACTTTTGTTTTCCTTAGTTTAATCGTTTTTTTTTTTCTTTGGGTTCATGTTTTATTTTATTTTCCCTCAGACAAATTGTATGTAAGAAATGTTTTACTATCAACGCATTTGTTTCACTTTCTATGGAGTTTCTCGTTTGATTATTATAGAAGAAAGGAGAGTATTGATATCAGCATCACCCTATGACTTACTTAGCCTTACACATAACCATGATAGCGTACACCTGAAAAAATATTTCCGACTACACCTGGAAGAATGTGTATTCAAGGTTGTAAAGTATAGGTGATGGTAATGATAATAATCTTAAGCTAGTCGGCCACCCAGCATCACTGTATGGAAGAATTAACGTTGTATGTCTCCCTTCCTATCCGAGGCGTGAGAGAATGTGTTTAGGTTAGAATCAACAACATGGAGTTAGGCAGCCTATTTGCTCTTGAGGTGTGAAGGTTTACTATTTGCTAGGTTGGTACGCTCCTCCGCCACTCTCCCAAACCAACAAGTGCCCCTCCAGCTGGCCCCATCCATCCCTCTCACCTTCCTGTCCACACTCACGAGAGGATGTTTGCTCGCTCTCCTGTTTTCATGTTATCGTCTCCCTATTCCTTATCTATTCCCATTGTTAACACCTTCCTTTGTTTACATTTCGATCGACCTTATCTTAGTTCGATGGGTCGTGAGTCAATCCTCGCGATACATAGAAAAAGAATGGAGAAAAAAAGGTATTATTAAGTCTCCCAGCGTTACTAAAACTTATGTAAGAACTGATACATCACTGAGTCTTATCTTGGTATGTTAATGTAGGACAGGACGTGAGTCATGTGTCTTCCCTGAACGGAAACACTGAACTGATTTCATATGGTTCACAGGATCCCCACCGGCGGACAGGTTGTTATCCTCACGATCTGGGTAGCTTTAGAAACTATTTTTTCTCTTTTTTTCTGAATGTGTGTGTCTTAGGTCTCTCCTTCAACCTTTACTACCTGTCTTATACGCTATTTATTTTTTTTTCTTCGAATTAGTTAATCTTGACGGGTTTTTTTTCTGTCTGTATTTCTAATGCAATTTTGTTTTCAATACATGTATCTTTTTTGGTGATTTATATTATTGCACTGTTACCTATTCATTTCTTCACTTCATTTACTTGGTTTTCAGGTTATATTTTCTGTACCTGGGCGTCATTTGCAATTCCTTTCATAATAGTATTGTCAATAGCATTACTTTCCGTTTCTTTCATGTCGCCTCAATACATCAAATTCCTACGTACTTCAATGCCCTTCCCCTTCTATCTCCCCTCACAGACTCACGCACATAACTTGTCATTCCCGTCAGAGAGAGAGAGAGAGAGAGAGAGAGAGAGAGAGAGAGGGTGGGGGGAGTAAGGAAGGGCAAGCGACAATAAAGATAGGTGGACGGCTGGTTAAAGATACAGATTGACACATGAACTGAGGGAAAGGAAGGGCAAGTAAGCAGGTCATGTTGGGTCATGTTACGCCAGTGGGTTTGGAGACGAGAGGATGAGAAACAGGTCAAGGAGTATCCTGTGACTGAAGAGAGAGAGAGAGAGAGAGAGAGAGAGAGAGAGAGAGAGAGAGAGAGAGAGAGAGAGAGAGAGAGAGAGAGAGAGAGAGAGAGAGAGAGAGAGAGTCACGTTCCTCTCCATATGAGTAATAGCCTTCTTCATACACACACACACACACACACACACACACACACACACACACACACACACACACACACACACACACACACACACACACACACACACAACAAACAAATCAGGACGGCGAATAATTAATTATGACTGCCAAATCTCTCTCTCTCTCTCTCTCTCTCTCTCTCTCTCTCTCTCTCTCTCTCTCTCTCTCTCTCTCTCTCTCTCTCTCTCTCTCTCTCTCTCTCTCTCTCTCTCTCTCTCTCTCTCTCTCTCTCTCTCTCTCTCTCTTTCTTTCACAATTCATTCCTTAAATAATGCACATGATAAAATCTGCACAAAACGCATTACTTAGTGGAATGTTAACCATGTGTCGTAAAAAAACAACATATTAGAATGACAACACTTTTGCCTTTCCCTTATCATGTCTTCTACTTACTGATCCTTTCCCTTACATCTCATTATCCAACTGAATTTCTACTTCTTTTTTTTCTCTCTTGCCTTACCGCTTCGCACCGCTCCTCACTTGTTTCTCGTTTTTTTCGTCTTTTCTACGGAACATCTGGCGCTCTTTTCTTTTTTTTTCCTTTCCTTGTCTCTCGTTGCTCCATCTTTAGTGTCTCAGGTGGTGTGTGTGTGTGTGTGTGTGTGTGTGTGTGTGTGTGTGTGTGTGTGTGTGTGTTCTTCGTGGGTGTGGCAGCCTGTACCCATGACTGTTTATGTGTGGCTGGTATGCTTAGAAGATACCGCTGTTTGCTCTCTCTCTCTCTCTCTCTCTCTCTCTCTCTCTCTCTCTCTCTCTCTCTCTCTCTCTCTCTCTCTCTCTCTCTCTCTCTCTCTCTCTCTCTCTCTCTCTCTTCCTTTTTTTATAGAATTTACTGAATTTCATTAATAAAAGTAGTATGCATGGTTATATAATTTTACGATAACCCAAAAATAGTAGTAGTAGAAGTAGTAGTAGTAGTAGTAGTAGTAGTAGTAGTTATCATTGTTGTATCTTCTCCATCTATCTAACTATCTATCTATGGTTTTATAGCTCAGCGCATATGGAGGAAGGAAGAGGAGGAATTATATAGCCGAACAAACATATAAAGACAGAACCTGACTGTAATAATAATAATAATAATAATAATGTGTCTGTCTATCTGTTTGTCTTGTCAGTGCTTTCATGTGTTGGTCCGCGTGGCAAGTGGTAATAATTAAATGCAGGAAGGTAGTTATTTTTTTCTTTTTTCATTCATAGGTGTTGGAACGTCTAATTCTTATTTTGTGCGATGTTGTAACAATTTATAATTTTCAGTGTTTTTTTTTTATAGATACGTCTGCTCTCTCTCTCTCTCTCTCTCTCTCTCTCTCTCTCTCTCTCTAAGATTTACGATTAGCCTCATATCTTATCCATACGTATTGAGTTGAGAAAGATTTACGATGGTCATATAAACACACACACACACACACATAAACGCACGTATGATCCTGTTCTCCCCCCTTCCCCCCATCTACCGTCAGCCCCTCCCTGCCCCTATGTATGGCAGTAACGATGAAAGAATACTTGTTTACGACCTACTCAAACCTCTGATATGTTTAGGTTATTGCAACACTGATTAGAGTAGCAAGATAACCTACTTTTACTACACCAACAGGCTACCTTAATCTACTACTACTACTACTACTGCTGCTGTTGTGTCTTCTACTTTTATTTGAACACGGCCATTATCATCAGTCTTGTTAAACGCGTTGAATAATCTTTCTCTTTTCTCTATTCCTACATGATGTCAGTGTGTGTGTGTTTTTTTTTTTTAATTGTTTATTCGTAACGCCCCTGGTTCTTTATTGAGTTAACCTTACACCCTCTTCTTCGTCCCTTGGTGTTCCCTTCCCCCCGATCCTCAACCAACTTACAGGTATAGATAAATTAAATTCAGAATATCAAGACTTTTTTTATTGCAAAATGCTTTTACATGGGTGAGTGTGTGGTTATGCATGAGTATGATGGAGGGAATGATTACATATGCACCTCCACCCAGACCCTCAGTGCAGGAGTGCCTCTTAGATGTGTGTAGGTAGGACTGATTTATACTTACTGGGAAGCTACTAGCACAGTACTGATCATAAAACTTTCCATTTCTTATAAGCAGTGAAAATCAATGTATACACTTGAAAATAACATCCCAACCTTCCCAAATTGTAACAAATAGCATAGCATATATGTAAATGTTTTATTGTACTGTTTAGATGTGATTCCCAGCAAGATACTATCAGTACCTAATTTACCTTTCCTGTGAAAATGTCATGCAAACATTTTTCTGAAAAACTCAGCTTAACATCAATAAAACAAATCAAAAATGTAAAAAATAGTGTTCTAAGTAGATGTATTGTGTTTAAATCATTATCAATAATGCAGTGCTTTTTAACTTATTGTAATATCTTTATAAAAAAGTGTTTCAACTCGACATTAAATCACTTCTGCACACATTTTTTTGCAGAAACTGGAACATTCAAAAAAACATAAATGACAGTCATTAACATCAGCACAACCTGTTACAAAGCAGTGACAATAGTGTTGGTGGTGGTGGTGGTGGTGATGGTGACATTTTGGGAGACAGGGACTAAAACAATGCTAGACATGTTTGACTCTGGCTAGTGCCACATAACTCTTCTTGGAGGTGTTGTCGTGCCAGCCAAGGGGTCCACGCTCACAGTCGGCACACACCAGAAACTTTGTGGTGCCAACGGTGTGTGAGAAGCCAATGTTGTCAAAGGTGAACATGTCATCCACCACCCACCACTCAGCCAGCTGTTGGATGGGTTGAGGTGAGTCTTCTTGGCCCTTGCAGTGCCTCTCATGTTTTAGTAGTTGTTGGGCAAAGAATAAGAGAGTTGTGATGTAGGGGAAAATTGCCACAAGGAAATAGAAAGAAAAACTTGACAAAAGAAATTCATGAGTTTTCAAATTTTGATGATAATGTAATTATGAGTAAAATTATATGCAAGTAACTTATGTATATATATTTTGAAAAAGAAAATGACTGGCAAGATGAAATAAAAAATAAGTTAAAGCATGTACCTGATGTTATATGATAGGAAAAAATTAAGGGAAAACAAATGGAAAAATTAAAAAATCAGTAAAATAGGAGAAGTTTCACAGTTGTTCTATTTGCTAAAACATAAAGTCTGTCAATGAATAATAAGAACCTGAAAAACAATTTCCATTAAACAGAAAGACTGTCGAAATTTTTCAAATCTTTGAGCTGGTACTGGTTTTGTCATAGCTTCCTAGTTTTGTATCTGATATTGAGACACTGTATTTGTATATATGCATGTTATCATCTTAACAGACAGAGTGTAATGGTTCTCACATCCTCAGTGATTGGAGACTGCTGCTCCTTGGGCTGTGTGGGGGTAGGTAGTGGATGGGCCTCACTCAGAAGGGTAGCAGACTTGGGTGACAGGATTTGGGAGTCACAGTGAGGACATTTCACAACAGACTTGTTCTGACCCTCACTTACTACACTGCTTGTGTCCAACATCCTGCAAAGAACTATACTATATACTTTGAAATGTCACAGTGTATAACACTGATGAAAAAATACCTTTGTTACCAAAGTTAATTATCATTGTTTTTTTGTTTTTAGTATACTTTATCTCTTCTTCATGTACAACATATATACAGCGGCATAGAAAATCTACTTTTGAAGAAAGTGCACTTACTCATCCTAGTGGGAACATTTTCCGGTTCTGTTGCTGTTTAACAGCTAAAAAAAATAATAACTTCAGTATGTAAAGAGAGCAACCCAATTAACATTCACAATCTATGATCCCACAGAATACTCTTAATGTATTCTCTTACATTTTTATTTATATCATCTCAAAAATGTACATAATTATTATTGTGCTCATTTTCTTACATATGCACATAAGTGATAAAAAACCAGTCTTTTTTAGAACACAGATACTCACAGTACTAGTGGAAAGTATGCAGCCCTTGACTCCTACCACCACACAATAAACTTCAAATGCATAGCGGCCTATATTTTGTGAAAATATTGAAGACAATATAATAATGATTTGTGTTCCTTTTAGAATACCAATCCTATGGTTTGAAGAACAAAATATATATGATATGAAAGTTATATATTTCCAAGCATACAAAGTACAGCTTTCCCAACCATTGACCTCTTCCAATATAAAACGTCCCCCTCTCAGTTCACTATTTGGTTTTCCAACAAGCTCCTTTATCATGTATCTGGGCATTCATATGGTCAGAAAACTACAGTCATGTCTTACCACAAAATTAGTCTATGGAAAAATCATATAACTTTGCTTTAAAATTACCACAGAAACATTTATACATCCTTTTTTATAGAAAGGCAACAGAAAGAATTCCACTTCTAGTAACCTGAAATATGTGTACATCTTAAACAACTTGCCATATATGGGTTTAATACTTGCAACTGACCACTTATGGAAGGGCAGCCAGTATGTAAATGCACAACACATTAAGACAATATCAGCATTGGCATAGCTTTCATCTATTTCTGCACACATTGACAGTACATGTACTGAACATTTCATTATAATTTTCAATATGGTACACTTGTATGTGTCCTTTTATGGGAACCAGCACTTGTATGTCTGTCCCTTCTGTCTTCCCCTCTCCATTTCTTTTCTTTATTCCTGGAGTCATTTCTTTTATGCCAGTCTTCACTTGATCCATGCCTGTTTTGGTCCCTTGTTCTGCCTACATCCTTGCCATGCTGCTTTTGTGCTGGCCTCGGGGGATGGATCACTATAGGTTTCTTCCATGGACGATCACGACAACCAAACCGGAGTTGTCCAGCCTCCTTTAAGCCTCCCCAACCTCCCCCTAGTCTCCTAGGAACCCATCCTTTTACTCGGTGGCCAGCCTCCCAGTCCACAAGAACTGGACACCCATTAATGAGGAGGCCGGTGGACTCTCTCATTGCATATTCAGCATCCCTCTCCTTGCGGTACTCCACAAAGCAATAGCCTTTGCAGTATCCAGTCACAATGTCCCTTATAAGGTGGATTTTCTCTACAACACCAAATGCAGAGAATTTGTGATGTAGTTGTACTTCATCAACACCGTGTGGAAGTCTCCCAACAAACAATGTGTGACTGGGTTTAGTGTCAACGTCTGGTGGAATATAGTGAGCATTCATAGCGCGCCACACAGCCCGATCATGAGGCTCTGTGTCTGTGCCATCAATGCTGCCAGCCTTCAGTGGGTCATAGTGATCCCGGGCCACTGGACGCCAGTCACTCATCACGGACAATGTTCAAGGTTTTGCTTCTAAAGAAACAATCGTCACTCCTGAGTAGATTGATATTCCCACCACTATTACTACTCCTGCTGGATCAGCATATTAATAATACATTTTCTGAATATCTCCTACACACAGCAGCATTAAACTTGTAATATTCTGAGATCCTAAGCCGGAAGTAACCTTCCTCCATTTTGGCTTCCTGAGACCTGTAATGATGAAAGTTATTTAGGAAATATTCTAACGTACTCAATGAGAACACGTTACCTACACAAACCTTCACACAAACATACTGTACCCAAGTGACTAATGGAAAATATTCATAGAGAATTGTCTTTACTGCAGCAAATTATACATCAGTAGACATGCAAGATGTTTTTCTACAAGATAGCTAAGCATTAAAAAGAGAAGCTGACTGAATGAGCAGGACTACTTTTGGTCATTCCAAAGGAACATGATATGAAAATCACCATCCTGTAGCTTATAATTTCTGCCCATAAGAATTTTCGTCACCGAGTATGATTGAAACCATTAATTATTAATGAGTTTTCAATAGTGGTATCATTATTATCATCAAGACAAACTAGAACCTTGCTAGCAGGGTTAATATTGCACTGGACTAGTCATGAGTCAGTAGCACTTCAAGGGATCAAAGGTTCCCAAAGTGAAAGGTACAGCCCCGCCCCCAGCACTGGAAGGATTCAGGGCGAGGGATGAGGAAAAACGGGGTGGCAGGGTGGCATCACAATCAAGTAATATATTATATTTTGCTATAAAATTATTATTAATCCAACCTAACATTATGAGTGAAATCAAAGGTCTAAGTAGAACATAAGCACATTAGAATGAAAGGGCGAGGCAGTCACTGAGAAGAAACCCATTTAAAAGATCGATGGATAGAGTAAAGAAGTATATATGAGTGAAGTAAAAGAGGAAGGAGGAGTTTAACAAGCAAAGGAGTGTTTAAATAGTAAAAGGTGGAGGTTCTGTAAGGGAACATATCATTATATAACATTAAATAGATCAACAAGTGTAAGTACCTGAGATTATATCGTGGTGGGTCTTAATAAGGGTCATTAAACGCCTCTATGTATGCTGCGTCTCCTCTCTCCTCCTCTCAAGACTGATGGAGGAAGGTACCACGTGAATCCATTGAATACTCTCACTTATTATTAATGGAATGGCAGCAATAGTGCGTTTGTAATGCTGTTTAGAGGGAGTACAAAAAGAATGGTCATGATGGGAAATGTAAACAAGGGCTCAGCTGTTTTATTATTCATCTTAGGTTATTTTCACTTGGTTTTTAGTTATTTGTATATCATGATTTTGTTTGGTATGTACCTATAATTAATTTTTTTCTCACTTCTCATGTGACAATGTTAATTTTTTGTACCTCATATCCTGTACTTATTTTTTTAGAGTTAACATCCTTATAAAACGATCACTCATAACACAGAAGTATTTATTTTTAGTATTATTGATTTATAAAGCCCTGATGATAACAACAATGCATTAAAGAGATGAAGCTAATGTTAATCATAGGATATTAAGGATAGATCAGGAAAATTTGGCGGGAAACCGATCCAGTCGGCGTTGCGTCCCTACCGCTAAATTCTATTATATTGTTCTATTACTTTCCTTAAGTGATTCTAGGTGACAAATACTGGATTTACAAACCTCAGAAGAAGAGAAGGTGATAAAGGACGTGTGTGTGCTTAGCAGAACCAGAAGAAGGTGTTTAGAAGGAAATCATTAGGTATGTAAGAATTGGTGTAGATAAGCCAGTGTTTATTTTGCATATAGCTTCATGTATATTGTGTTTATTGTTGTTATTTATTATTAATGGGAAAAATAGTAAATGGAAGGTTCATGTAGATGTAATGCATGACACCATAATATATAGTGAGACGGGTGTAATTCTGAAAGTTCACTATCTATTACTCCTGTGTTCAGATTTATAAACTCAGTGTTAGTCAGCTGTTTTACTGAATAGTTAAACTCTTCATGATGGTGTGTCTGTAAGTATGGGCCTCTCCCTTACCTATAAGGATTAATTGCTAAGATGGTTTGATTTGGAAATACTCCTGATCTGTTTGAGTCCAGCGCGTGATCCTCCAGGCTAGTGTGGGTGTTGGGAGATGGCTTACCACCAATTCTCCTATGGTCTGTCTGTTTTTGGTAAAGATTCGTTTCCTTAATCACTCGATATCTCGTTACCTTTATAATGCACTGCAAATTCAACCTCAGAAACTTGTTCAGATCACCTCAAACAGTTATGCCGCTGAATTACAGAAAAAAATAAATTTTCTGTTTTCCATCTCTTCAAAAAGTAAAGCTTAGTCTGGTTTGAACAAGGTTCTGCTATTTGTCAATATGAGTCAAGGTATGGTAAATTTAGGTTATGTTAATTTAAAAGCCATGAAATGTTTTCTATGACTAAAAATAGAATGTTGTGTAAGGTGCAGATGCCATTTTCTTTCGTAGCCACACGCCATTCTGGTGAAGATGTAAAAGCTTACCGAAAAAATTTGCTTTGTTAGTATAGCCTTCCCAGAACTGCAGTTAATTAAATCTAACTTACCTGACTAACCCTAACGTAACCTAAAAAAAAAATCTTATTTTTCTGTAATTCAGCGGCATAACTGTTTGAGGTGATCTGAACAAGTTTCTGAGGTTAAATTTGCAGTGCATTATAAAGGTAAAGGAGATATCGAGTGGTTAAGAAAACGAATCTTTACCCTGTTTTTTAATGTTTTCTAAATCAAATCTAACTTAACCTAACCTAACATTCGAAGCCTAAGCTGATCTAATCTATAATCCGTAAGTATCGCTGGACTTTGCCAACAACCCTCTCCCATACCGCCCATTTTTTTTTTAAATACTAAATCTAACATAACCTAATCAAAATTTTTGTCTTAGTGTACTATCAAAAGGACGACAATTCTTACCTGTATCTTCACATTGCCATATCAACATTGTCATCAAATTCTGGGTTAGATTTACAGGTGATATGCCAGGAAGGAAAGTGACACCACTCGCAGGATTTTGCTGTGGCAGCAACTAACTTGAAATTATTAAAAATGCTCCTTTCTTGGCAAGCTGACTAAACTTGCTAAAAAGTAACAGGTCTCTAAAAATACGAAGTGCTTACAGATACGTCATCTGTACCTCGTTGTCATCCCCTATTTGTACAGCATGCGCCGGCGTCACCCACCGCGTTTGGATTAAATTTGACATTTTCATCGTACGAAGAGTTTCAAAAACACTTAGAAAGTTACCAACAGAATAATCCACCATTCCTACAGCGTGTGCCTTATTATTTACCTGGTAAAGGATTTTTCAAATTATGTTAGGTTGATTATGTTATGTTAGGTTTGGTTCGGTTATATAAGCTTTTTACCCAAAAGTTAGGCACGTGCCGTATCTATAACCAAGCACTATGAGGATACAGCTGTAAGCTGTGCCTATAAATGCTTACAGATACAGCTGCCGTACCTGTAAGCTGTGCCTATAAGTGCTTACAGATACGACAGCCGTACCCCGTTGTCATCCCCTATTTGTACGGCTACCGTACCTGTAAGCAATGCCCTAAAAATAAACAATTACCATTATAAAGAGCATCCTAGAAAGAAAAAAAAATGGATGCACCTGTAGGTGTCGTCGTGACCATTGGTAGGTGGTGGGAAAGTGTCACTTTTCATTATTGTTCTAAAAACGGAATCACAAGGATGAAGCTAGAGAAACAGATATTTTATTACAATTGCATATTTAATGACAGCTTTGCAAGAAAATATTCAACAGTTAGGAAAGATTCCAAAAAAATGTTGATCTGTGCTTTCAGTAAGAGCACACTCAGGAAGGTCAATACCAGAGGACCAGGGCATTTTGTGCTGCTGGAGGTATGAGCAATTGGAATCAGTCCCCAAGCTCAAAATCATCGTCAAGATCATTTCTCTCAGGCCACACTCCCTTGATGCAGGTAAAAAGCCACACAATCTTATACACTAAAGCAATACGAGGCTAGAAAGTGAATGGTGACCTTCAGGGACTGTATACAATGATGGAGCTCCTATGCTTTTGACCTAGGAAGTGTAGTAGTGAGATCAACTACTGGAAAAAGAAGAAAAAAAAATTTTGCTATTAATTTATTTTCAAGTACCATATAACATTGAAATACAGAACATTTACAAACAAAACATGCATTTGTCAACTACAATGTGAAAGTACCATAAAATCATTCATAATTCCACATGGACCATTGTCATTGTAGCCTCCATTCATTGCTGAAGTATTTGTGTTCTTATCTAAATTCAGCAGTAGTTAACTGTTTTATGTCTGCACCAACTATTGCTATACATTTCATTCGTATCATTTGGAATATAGATGATGATATTTATTTTCATGATGTACTTTTTTTTGACATGTTTCAGTATATTCTGTGATATATTTATAACCAATTATTTTTATTTGGTGTATCAGAAAGATGTCATTTATTTACTGCTTTCAATATTTTCTACATTGACATCTTTCTCCCGTAAATTTATTCACAAGCAGTGTTTCATGAACATCTATAAACCCTTGATTGCATTTGTAAAAAGACAACAATTGATATTATTATTATTATTATTCCAGATATCACTTAGCAAGGTACAAAAAACGATCCAACAGAAGAACAATGAAAGTAAGGTTGACACTGATATTGCTAGTTGCAAGGCTGAGGATAACATAGAAGCTAAAGAGAACATTGAACAATATAAAGAATCTGAAGAAACTACTCCATTAAAACAGGAAGTAAACGGAGAATCGTGTCAGAAAGAGCAAAGGAATAGGGTTGATATAGGGAAAAAAAGATCATTAGTCACAACTGAGTGCATTGATAAAATGTTGAATGAGGACTTAGATGATGAAATTAGTGAGGATATAGAAAATTTAGAAAGTAGTGATTCGGAAAGTCAAAGTAAGAAAAACAGTAAAGGTATTGCAGGTGAAAAGCATAAGTTGAAAAAAAGAAAGATGAAACTTGAACCATCTTGTTCCTCCAATGACTCAGACACACAGGAAGTAAGGAAGAGACCGAAAACTATACATTTGGAAAAGTCTGATACCCAAAAAGATAAGAAAAAATCTAATGATAATGATACTGACTTGAACCCTAAATCTCAAGGAAAGAATATTGCAAAGAATAGGAAAATGAAGGGATCAGAAGAAAGTGAGTCTGACATTGATGATGATCTTCCTCTACTAATGGAAAGTCAACAGGTTAAGAAGAAAAAAAGATCAGATGAAAGTGATTCTGATAGTAACTCCAAACCCAGAAAAAAGAAACAGAAAGCAGAGGAAAGTGTCTCGAATGATTCTGACGATGATTCAAAACCTGCGACAAAGAAAAGGAATCCAGTTAAAATAAGAAAAAATACAGATGAAAGTGATTTAGAGAATGATTCAAAGCCACAGAAGAAAAAAGTGTCACAAGTAAGGAAGAAGAAATCAAAAGAAAGTGATTGTGACAGTGATGATGATAAACCTCTGGCAAAAAAATCGAGTCCACTTAAGAAAAAAGTACAACCAGATGAAAGTGACTCTGATAGTGACAGTAAACCACTTTCAGCAAAAAATAAGAAAGCAAAAAAGAAAAAAGAATCAGATGAAAGTGACTCTGATAGTAACAGCAAACCTCTTTCAGCAAAAAAGAAGAAAGAATCAGATGAAAGTGACTCTGATGGTGACAGCAAACCCATTTCAACAAAAAATACTCGACCAAAAAGATCGATTCCACTTAAGAAAAAAGTGCAACCAGATGAAAGTGACTCTGATAGTGACAGCAAACCTCTTTCAGCAAAAAAGAAGAAAGAATCAGATGAAAATTACTCTGATAGTGACAGTAAACCCATTTCAGCAAAAAATACTCGACCAAAAAGATCGAGTCAAGTGAAGAAAAAAGTGCAACCAGATGAAAGTGACTCTGATAGTGACAGCAAACCTCTTTCAGCAAAAAAGAAGAAAGAATCAAATGAAAGTGACTCTGATAGTGACAGCAAACCCATTTCAACAAAAAATACTCGACCAAAAAGATCGAGTCCAGTGAAGAAAAAAGTACAACCAGATGAAAGTGACTCTGATAGTGACAGTAAACCTCTTTCAGCAAAAAAGAAGAAAGAATCAGATGAAAGTGACTCTGATGGTAAACCTCTTGCAGCAAAAAAAACTAAAGCAAAAAAATCTAGTCCAGTGAAGAAAAAAGTACAACCAGATGAAAGTGACTCTGATAGTGACAGTAAACCCATTTCAGCAAAAAATAAGAAAGCAAAAAAGAAGAAAGAATCAGATGAAAGTGACTCTGACAGTGACAGTAAACCACTTGCAGCAAAAAATACTCGAACAAAAAGAGCAAGTCCAGTGAAGAAAAATGCACAACCAGATGAAAGTGACTCTGATAGTGAGAGCAAACCCATTTCAACAAAAAAGAAGAAAGAATCAGATGAAAATTACTCTGATAGTGACAGCAAACCTATTTCAGCAAAAAATACTCGACCAAAAAGATCGAGTCCAGTGAAGAAAAAAGCACAACCAGATGAAAGTGACTCTGATAGTGACAGTAAACCCATTTCAGCAAAAAATAAGAAAGAATCAGATGAAAGTGACTCTGATGGTGACAGTAAACCACTTTCAGCAAAAAATAAGAAAGCAAAAAAGAAGAAAGAATCAGATGAAAGTGACTCTGATGGTGACAGCAAACCCATTTCGGCAAAAAATACTCGACCAAAAAGATCGAGTCCACTTAAGAAAAAAGTACAACCAGATGAAAGTGACTCTGATGGTAAACCTCTTGCAGCAAAAAAAACTAAAGCAAAAATATCTAGTCCAGTGAAGAAAAAAGTACAACCAGATGAAAGTGACTCTGATAGTGACAGTAAACCCATTTCAGCAAAAAATAAGAAAGCAAGAAAGAAGAAAGAATCAGATGAAAGTGACTCTGACAGTGACAGTAAACCACTTTCAGCAAAAAATACTCGACCAAAAAGATCGAGTCCAGTGAAGAAAACAGTACAACCAGATGAAAGTGACTCTGATAGTGACAGCAAACCTCTTTCAGCAAAAAAGAAGAAAGAATCAGATGAAAGTGACTCTGATGGTGACAGCAAACCACTTTCAGCAAAAAATACTCGACCAAAAAGATCGAGTCCACTTAAGAAAAAAGTACAACCAGATGAAAGTGACTCTGATAGTGACAGTAAACCCATTTCAGCAAAAAAGAAGAAAGAATCAGATGAAAGTGACTCTGATGGTGACAGTAAACCTCTTGCAGCAAAAAAATCTAGTCCAGTGAAGAAAAAAGTACAACCAGATGAAAGTGACTCTGATAGTGACAGTAAACCCATTTCTGCAAAAAATAAGAAAGCAAAAAAGAAGAAAGAATCAGATGAAAGTGACTCTGATAGTGATTCAGAAGAGCCTCTATCAAAGAAAATTGCTTCCAAGGCAAGAAAGGCATCAAGTACTAAGAAATCTAAGGCTCCAGCAAAAAAGGTAACACACTCAAAATCAAAGGAAGAATCCAACGAAAACAACACTTCAGATACTGACTCGGAATCCTCAAAGAAAGAAAAAGTTGCCGGGAGTACAAAGAAAAAGGAGTCAAAGAAAAATAGGAAGGTCATGTCAAATTCAGAAGCTGACTCTGATGCTGACAGTGAAGGAACTCTGAGCAAACCTAGTAAGGACTCACGAGATGCAAAAAAGAAATCATCCCCATCAACTAAAGGCAGTAAAAAGAAGGTAAATATAAACTCGCTTTTGATTTTTATGACTCATTTTATACATCTTCCTAACTATTCTGTCTTCCTAAAGCATGTGTTGGTCATTGTTTTAATTGTCATCTTTTTACTAAACTGGTACATTCTGGAATAGATTCTCTCTCTCTCTCTCTCTCTCTCTCTCTCTCTCTCTCTCTCTCTCTCTCTCTCTCTCTCTCTCTCTCTCTCTCTCTCTCTCTCTCTCTCTCAAAAGTATCCAGTTTCTTAGAGGAAATAATACCTTTTTCCTATTATCTATATAGTTGATATCTATTATTTTGTGAAATGATACTAAGATTTATTTACTCTAATGTAATTTTCTGATTCCGCAACAAAACGTATGTGAATCATAGATATTACATTGCAATATTTTAGACAAGACAATATGTATAAGTCTAGATGTAAGTTTCAGGAGAAATAATAATAATCCCAGTAGTGTTGAGTCAAAGTGGAAATTAATGTGTCCTTCAAATCCTTTCTTACACCTCCACTAGGAAAAGGATCCACTTGCCAGTCTGAAGAAGTATCTGCTGCTCATGGGGATTAGACACTGGTGCTTTGACTCAGCACTGAAGAATTGTTGCAGCATCAAGCGGAAGAAGGCACGGTTGATAGAGATTATGGAGGAACATGGTCTTAAAGGTTAGACAAGAAAGACTGTGTGTGTGTGTGTGTGTGTGTATGTGTGTGTGTGTGTGTGTGTGTGTGTGTGTGTGTGTGTGTGTGTGTGTGTGTGTGTGTGTGTGTGAGAGAGAGAGAGAGAGAGAGAGAGAGAGAGTGTGTGTGTGTGTGTGTGTGTGTGTGTGTGTGTGTGTGTGTGTGTGTGTGTGTGTGTGTGTGTGTGTGTGTGTGTGTGTGTGTGGAATGCCCAACGATAAGGTGCATGGACAGAAATAAATGGAGGCTATACTGCCATTAAGATCCAAGAAAGTCATTACTAGATTGAATCTAACTCAACTCAACTCGACTCCATTATTGAGGTGTATAGAGAGGAAATTCATACTTTGCAGGGAGGCCTACAATTCAAAAGTGCAAGAGGATCAAGAAAAAATTGGAGAGCAAGAAGGAACTTGAGGGACTAGACATGGGCAACATCATCACTGAATCTGGTAAGTGTTTGTATCTCATGGAGCCTCACACTCTTGGGGAGACTTAGATCATCATGAAAAGGAATGTGTCTCGGCATAACGGATTAATTTCCACCACAGGCTCATTGTGACGGGAGATGAGCGCCCGCACCTACGCACACCTACAGCGTGTGCCTCCACTTTACCTTTACATGTTTATCATCTGCAGGGGCACAGTCACCTTCACTGGGTACTCTCTGGTATTTATTTATGCCCTAAACAATTATACAGTAAAATTCCAACAAGGCACCATAAGCACCCTAGCAGCAAGGAATGGAAGCAGACAGAGAGGACCGAAGCTGCCTTGTGTAGGTCAACTGGCTTCTTGCAGTCTCCTTTATGTTCTTACAGTCAACCATTTTTAGTGTACAGACTCACTTGTTCAGATTTATTTAATAGTTCTCATGTGATTTCAAACATAGCTCCTACAAATCCTACATGAACAGCCACACAAGGGAGTGACGCAACAGAACAGGCCAAGATTATTGACGCTCCAAACAACATGAAAACACTCACCATGCACACCTTCATGAACTCACTTTCCTTAGACTGTTGCCGAATACTAAGCAACAAAGTTTTTAAGTAACAAACAAGTTCGTTTAATTGAAGGACGAGTAAATCCTCATTTAATAATTATTTTTGTTCCCACATTTAAGGTACACTTCATCCTCATCTCGAGGGTTTCCAGTTGCAATCTCATTAACCTTTCTCATCTTTATTGGACACCTATTAGCATAACAAAACTACAACTTAACACTCATACACAACACATCATAACATTACACCTACAGGATATACATGTAGTTGTAATATTTCACCTGTCTTGTCTCCCTTCAACAGGACGTGGGCGCCGGAACACCTTCAGCCTCTATGCACAGAATCAAAAGTCTCCCAAGAAGAATACACTCCAGTCCCCAATAAGAGCCTCGAGGGTGAAGCCTATCTTAGTGTCTGACTCAGAGTCTGGATCAGAGTTGGAATCAAGGTCAGGCTCAGAGTCTGGATCAAAGTCAGGTGCAAAGTCAGGCTCAAAGTCTAGATCAAAGTCAGGCACAAAGTCAGGCTTAGAGTCTGGATCAAAGTCAGGCGCAAAGTCAGGCTCAGAGTCTGGATCAGAATCGGAATCAAGGTCAGGCTCAGAGTCTGAATCAAAGTCAGGCGCAAAGTCAGGCTCAAAGTCTGGATCAAAGTCAGGCGCAAAGTCAGGCTTAGAGTCTGGATCAAAGTCAGGCTCAGAGTCTGGATCAAAGTCAGGCGCAAAGTCAGGCTCAGAGTCTGGATCAAAGTCAGGCTCAGAGTTGGGCTCAGACTGATGGTGTTAGTGGTAAAGTTATTCTATCAATATCAATCTATAGTCTCTAATGCTTCGTTCTCTACAGAAATGTTCCCCAAGTGGATGAACGTGGCAGAAGAGCCTCCACCTCTCCCTATCCATACACTCCTTGCTAGTTCAATCCCTCCTCCTCTATCAGCAACTCTTTCATGCATGTACTCCTTCACTCTATCCTTCCATCTTACAACTGGCCTTCCTCTTCTAGTTTTTTCTCACTCATATACACTTTCTTCACAAACTCTTCACTCTTCTTGCTCTCCATATGACTAAACCACATCAATGGGTTTTTTTTCACCCATTCCACTATTCTGTCTATCTTCCTAATGATAGAGAAAAAATTTTAGCTGTGTTTTCTTATTTAAGCTTAAGAATGGATTTCTTTATAGTTTATGTGAAATTCTTACATAATTTGTTTTTTATTTGAATGTGAATATATCAAAGCCTTAGCGACACAAATTTTGTAGTAGTTATTTTTATAAAATATTGATTTCAGTTACACATATATACTTATCTGTCTACTCTTCTACCTTATTTCTTAAGATTACCCTTTTCCTTATCTTATGACTTCTATCATCACATTCCTACTCCTAAGTGGTTCTAGTTTTTCCCAAGATTCACCTTCAGCAGACCTAGTATGCAGCAAATGACACCTAGTGCATGTTACAAGTTTTGCATTGTGACTTCCAATTTTTGGTGTGCAGTAAATAATACTAACCATAGATGTGGAAAATTACTTTTGATACTAATGTGTGGGAGACAAGTTAGTAGATGTAATGTATTTACCAAGTTGTAATATACAGGACCTCAACTACACTCGTGGGGTCCTGCCTCCGTATCTATATTTGTACCATTTTTCCTTTGGTGTGGATGAGGCAGCATGTTGGTGGCAGGTTGCCGGGTAGACACACCTACACACAGACATCAGCTGTGAAAGGTTTCACTACAAAAAAAAAATGTTAACCCATGTGTTTTCAATATTTCAGGCATTCATTTTTTGCACAACTTTCTACTTCTATTTACTATTTTTTTATGAAGTCTTTGGATAGTCTTCACATCTCATGTTTTGTAAGAAATAAGGTCACAAAAATTATTAAATTTGTATACAAAAATAAATTTTTATTTGTTAAACATCAGACAAACACAAATTTACATTTGCACCCATTTCTTAAAACTTAATTTTTGAATGACGAGCCCTCTGTAATATTTTTATTTTTATATTTTTATAAAGTGTAAGTATTTTATACAGGATTTGAGCTTTGCTCTTTGCCCTGTGTATACTTTTTCACTTATATGTAAAGCTGTATTTATTTATTTTTTTATCTTGTTCATAGTTCTAGCACCAAACTTTTCCAAATGTCAGTAGTACTCTGGTTAGAAACATGTATTCCTTTAAGCTATTAAATCATGTTTTTCCAATTATTATTCATGCTCTGTTACTCTTCCATCGTTCTTTAAAAAGTGACAGTATATATGTATGCATGGGTGTGTGTATGCACACCTTGTCTCAGAGGATGTCAGTTGAGCTGAAATAGAACAGATGAATTAAGGAATTTTGGAAAGGCTTCTTTCCAAGTGGAGTACTAACAACTGTCAGTGATAATGAATTAATTATATATCAATTATGATCACATTCTCTGGTTGGTACAGATTCATTCAATTCAACATATAGAATACTATGCTCTTTAAGGTATAAAACTCATTTTATAGACAGGATTTAACTTTGTCAAGTGAAAAGAATGCCTATTTACATAAAATCACAATGTTTGGCACAATTACAATTTGATTGTACTTAATGATTATGAAAATTTACATTCTAGTTAAGATGAACTTAAATGCGTTAGTGACTATTCTACTATTGTGCTATTCTCTGTAAACATGAATCACTAATGGTCCTGGTAATGATGGAGGGGAAGGACTGCTTTTGTCTCTATTGGAAGCCAGAAGAGGCTGATTTGTTGTGATCAGGAAATTTGCACTCAAAAGAAGAGGGTATTTGACCTCTGAATCCAGCAGCATCACACGTATCTGATGAACAAGAAAGGAAACAAGTTAGAAATATATATATCTCCTCAAATACAGACACAGTTCACCGGCTTTCATTACTGTTTATGTGCGTATCAGCTTACCTCTTCATTCTTGACTAGTGAGGCAGACTGTACTCCAGTGGTCTGGGTGTACATTACTTGCTTCTGTTCATTTAGAGAGGCCACTGTTACTCTGAAACATAGGTCATACACAGGTTTACTTTGTGCTATTTAAAACTGAATTTCCATTAATTGTAAACATACATAAGTCTATTATCATACAAGAATTAATATATCGTATTTCCACGAGGATATAAGTAAATTCAGATCCTTACAACTAGAATTACTTTCTTTATTGTCATTACCAAGGCTTGCTGTGGTTATGGTTATGTTGTCATCATTCTTCACTAGTCAAAATTACTGTACTTAGTAATTATTTGCCATGAGATCAGTAAATTTTACAATGTACAAAGAACATGTCAATAGCTACCAACGAGCACAAACGATGTACCTGTACATGATGTAGCGTACTGGAGGCTGAGCATTGTACTCTGATTTATGGTTTCGCTTGAGAGTTAGAACTGACCCATCATGAGTCATAACCAAATCTAACCCAAAGTTGAATCCAGTCCATCTCCAGATGTGCTGGCCAGAGTTAGCCAACACTCTGCCGCATCGTGTGCATGACTTGTCAAATTCCTCCACCGGTATTTCACTTGGGCTGTTGATATCAAAGTGGCAGCATGTGATAAAGAAATAATATGAAATATCTATATCAGACTGTGGTCCCCTAAGGGGGGTAGATGAGACAAGGCATATATACAGGCATCCATACACATACTTTATCTTTGTTAGTTATGCTTTGGCATTACCTTTTATTTTTCAGAATATATCAAACTTTTCTTTTAATTTCCTACAACCATTACTTTTGTCTCTACTGCCAAAAAGGTTTTGCAGGATTGTTTGAATTTATTCTATCAATGTGACCATATTAGTAAGATGGGATGTACAAATGAATATATAGTGCCGAAGATACAGTACTAGACTACTTACCCTCTGTCTTTTCCTTGATCAATTCTTAGCATGTTGTACCACTGATGCATGCTGGCTGGGGTGAGCCATGAGGAAGGCAGAATACGGTCAGAGTAGAGCATCTCCACATCCAAGTGGTGATATATGAGGTACACTATACGCAAGGCTGAGAATACCATGTTGAACTCTCTTCCTTCTGCCTCCAAGAACCAACCAGGTTCTGAAAATTACAGGAACAGATGCAACACACCTTTAATGGAGTATGTCCATCATCTAAGTATTTTAGTATTATACACACTCCTAATGTTGAGTGAAAGTGGGAATCAAGGCTCCTAAATTATGGTTATCATTACTATATAATAAATAAATAAAGTCATAAATGGTACAAATCTCACCAGTTCTGTTCCTGAAGAACTTGTGAGCCTCCAAGAATGCTACTTCATGAGAACCTTCCCAGGAAGGATTTAGCTTCAGAAATACCCAGGCCTGTCAGGGAACTGTCATTAGTATTCCATCAAAATTAGACAGTTTAATACTTAACGTGCATATATATATATATATATATATATATATATATATATATATATATATATATATATATATATATATATATAGAACGGTCATCTCGCGTAATATAGTCGCGAATTTAGCATCTCGCGTCTATTTCAAAATTTCCGCCTGCCATCTAGCGGTGCTAAACGAACATCTCGCGCATGTGCATAGGGCAGCGCGCCAGTTGAATGGTTGGTTTGGATCGGTTGTGTCATGGCAGGAGCTGGGTCAACAACAACAATGCTATTTTGTTGTGCTGTGGAGCATATTTACTTTTGGTGTTCTAGTGGAAGTACAATACACTGTAATAACAAGGAACAGGAGTTCTATGAGTGGTAGTGGTGGAAACTGTGGTGAAAAACGTGGTGGACGAGAGAAGCGTGAATATCGCAAGGAGGTGAAGCTCAGGAAATATACACTCCAGGAAAAGAAAGAAATGGTTGCACGCAGTGCTGGTGGTGGTGGTGATGCGCAAACGGTGGAGGAGAGGGCGAGTAACCAGTAGCCACCACTGCCAGGCTACTCAAGCCAGTCACAGACTCTCATAACGTAAGTAGAATAATATTTGAACCTTTATTAATAGTCAGAAAGTGTTCAATCTTGTTTATTATCATACAGATTATGCATAACCTTGTATGTGTGAATTTTCGGCAAAATATTTTGTATTCTTGGAGGGTTAATGGGAGTTATAAGAAGCTTTATGTACCATACCTAAGAACCAATTATACTATTTACATGTATTTCAATATCGTTCATCTCGCGGCCGATAGTCCAGTACCAATTATGCGCGAAATTACGGTTCTTACTGTATATATATATATATATAATATATATATATATATATATATATATATATATATATATATATATATATATATATATATATATATATATATGAAAAACTATACAAACAAAAATAAATGATGTGCAAACTACAAACCTTGAGCATTACATAAATGCTAAATTCTGTCTGCATGACATAAAGATGTGCTGAGGAAAGCAACTCGTACATCAAGTCTGGAGGAATGTGACGTAGAGTGCTTGGGTGCTCAGTTACCTGCAAACAAACCACACTGGAGAATTTACCTGCATTTTTACAAATATGACGAGAAACTTTATGAGCAATCAACCTCACCATATATGGAATTTATCATTGACTCCATTTTTAATAATACATACAAAAGTGATGGCCAACCTTAATGAACCAAGAGTCACATGCATTAATTATTTAAATTAGAACAGCTATAAATCATGATCAACTTTTGAAGCTGAATTTTCTGAACCAATAAGTAGTATGTGGTTTACATGTCTCGCCTCCAATATATATCAAGTTCTGAGTGGGAAAAAAACATATATACAAGTGAGACTATTCTTGTAAAATATACCTGAGTGAGCAGGTTGTGCAGGAGCCACTGCTTGCATGCCTTCTCCACCCCCACCACACCATACCTTCGGGCAGCCTCGTGGTACTGCAGCACTGTCTGGGGTGTGGAGCATAGATATGAGATGAGATATCAAGGGAAGAATTGTGTACCTAACATCCAGCAGACCAGTGCTTATTGATGTCACAGTGTAACAGTATGGTACCTGCAAGTTGATGGTTTCTAGCATAATGCCGGTGCACTGCTCAATAAGGGGATCCATTTGCAGCAGGAGGGCTGTGGCCAGCAGAGGAATTACCTGGGCAGCCTCAACCTCAATGTCATCCTTGTAAAATTGACCCAAAGCCAAGTGAAGGGCTGTAATGCAATCAAAATGAAATGTTCACTCTTGTGGCATTCAAATACACACTTTTATATATAATACATATGATAAGCTAAATAAGCATAAGGATGCACTTGACCTTGACTGGAATATAGGTACAATTCTAGTCACAAATATTGTTCATGAATATACTTTTTTATTTCACGTCTGTTTTACCTGTCAGGATGAAGTGTAAACCATTGCTGGTCTCTTAGAGGAAGCACCCGACAAACACACATACAGGAGGGTAGGATTCCTAGCCTCCTGCTCCTGCTTGGATTGCAAGGTCACAAACCCTCGGCTTACTCCCGAACTTATTTACTAATAGGTGAGCAGGAGTTCCAGTCTTTAAGAAGACAAACCCATTTTGTTTTCTCTCGGCACAGGATTCAAACCCAGGACCTCTCAATTGTGAGCCAAGTGGGCTAACCACTACACCACCAGACAGCTTTGATCTAATTGTGCTAATAACTTAACACCTACCATCAATGTTAATGTTGTCATCAAGAATTTCAATGTTGATTTGTGACTGATGTGTTTCTGACCAATTGCCAGAGAACATGCTGCTGAAGTACGGACTCTGGTGAGAGAAAACTATTCAAACCTCACTTCACAATCTTAAGATAAAGTAAAAAGGAATTTTTGCAAAACTGAAAACCGAAATATTATACAATGCATGTCAACCATTCCAGATTCAAGGTACAACTTAAGTAAATGAACAAAAAGTTAGTGGTTAGCTGCAAAGAACTCGCCAAACGAGAAAACTTCTGAAAATACTACAATGAATACTGACTGGCATGAAACAAATTTCCTTCCAGCATATTGTATATCAGTGCATTTCTAGCCTCTGGAATCAAAACCAGTAATTCTGGTCCTTGATCTTGACATTTTATCTTTAACAACTTAACATTGAGACAAATAAAATATGTAACTTTACAGTAATATATGTTTCAAAGAATAAATGGAAATTGCAACCATAAAAAGAGCCAAACAGGTAACAATAAGTAAAAATTTGATAGCATTATAAGGAAGTGTGCAGAAAGTCTCCTCACCTGACAGAGGTAAACCTTATGGAGGTGCCACTCTGTCTCCAGTGCCACTACGGTTACATCAGAGGCACGACCTTCCTCAAACAAGGTCTTATAAATATATTTGGAAGTGGAGTTAAACTTTCGCCTGTGAAATAAAATAAAAAAATTATAAGAAAGTTTTAACATTATGTAGCTGAGTTAACGTATATGAAAATAGTTTATGAAATTTGGCCTTAATTAGATTTGTATTATCTTTAGCACATGCATTAACACAATTGCTGTCATTATGATATATATTGAGTTTATAAAAAAAATATACAATTTTCAAAGATGATACATTTATATACGGCATAACTAACACAATTTTTCTTATTTCAATTTTTAGTCACAAATTAATAATAACATCCACTTACTTCTTTGGTGTGTGCAATACTGAATACAGATCCAATAAATCCTCTTCTTCCCCCAGCATCTCCTCCACCTTCCGCTTACTCCCACCTGTCCCCACACTCTGGGGACCCCATACACTTGCAATCAGGTTACCCATGTTGATTCAGACTGTAGGTAATAAACAAAATTATATGAGATAATTATTCACTACTACTACTTCCTTAAGATTGTAGTATTTAGGAAACTTGTTCACTAAAACATTACCAGTTTATGTGCATTAACTGTTGAGTTTGCTTTATGATATATGTGTAACTTGGGGAATTATTTGTCAGGTATATATATGCAGTGGATGAAAAGTGTATTAACTTACATCACCTATTTGTACTTAGGGGTGTGTGTGTGTGTGTGTGTGTGTGTGTGTGTGTGTGTGTGTGTGTGTGTGTGTGTGTGTGTGTGTGTGTGTGTGTGTGTGTGTGTGTGTTAACAATATCCTCGTTGAATTATCAAACACTGTCAAATACGGATCAACTTACCTGTCATTTCGTCTTTACATCAATGGTTTCACTGCCACCGTAACCACATTGCGTCACTCATCCTTTCACTCTTGTCAAAATCACATATCACTCATAGTATGTTGTCCTGTGCTTGTTAACGTTTAGCTGCCTTTGAATGGCATATATATTTTAATAGTGAAGGACAGCCTTGTGTGTGTGTGTGTGTGTGTGTGTCTTGCCTTGGTCTTAGTAAACGTGTTCGGTGATATTTTATATTCTCAAAATCTCTTTTCCTAATGTCCTTATGCTATTATTTTTACTATTACAGTCATTAGTCTATGACACATTTTTATAGGTTGGAATTTAGTTATATATTTATGGTTTTAAAGTTATGTGAGCCTATTGGCTAAGATTTGTTCAGTAATGAAATTAACCGAATATGTAAGTTTTTGTTTACAAGCTGAGATTTGCGTTCTAAGGATCTCAACATAATACAAGTACTTAATAAATGTATATAGCTGTGAATTATCAAGCTATTTGCATTTTTATTAATGTTTCCTCTGCAAGAAGAGAGATAAAGACAGAAATGACAGTATGTGAGCATGACCGGCCAGACTAGTAACCAAAATAACTCACTACTGCAACGTGGGGGCGTGCCCACCAATATTATCGAAGGGATAACTTAGATTTTAAATAAGCATCATGTACATCTACCTATATATCCATACATTTATCTATAGTAGACCATTTACGTGTCTACCCATCAACTAATGTATTCATCTACCTGTCTGTCAAGCTATCTCTCCAGAGGCGATGAGTTACCTGGGCATTTTAAAAGTTGAAAGTTGCAGAACACATTAGTTAATGTATGTACTCACAAAACAATAATATGTATTTAGTTTCACAACCACTACATCAATTGTTTCCATTGTTAAGTTTTAGCAGGACATTTTTTTTTTCCAACTGACATCAACATGAAGGCTTCTAGACGTACATGTGTCAATTTGCTCCTAATGCGATACATATATATTTCTTTATCCACTTCTTAGTTGAAAATCATAGTTTGCAGTCTACGTTTTACATAGATAGCGTCAATAGCAGCCTGCAAGCCAGACCAGTGCCCTTATAGCCATCAGTGAAGAAGCTTCACAAAATCCTTAAATTATTCATATAAATACAAATAGCGGCGCGAAGACAAATGCTATATTTTTCTTATTTGTTTGTCAGGAAATTCAATATTCACTTATGTGGATCAAAACGACTGTGAAATACTGTCCCCAGCCACATCAGACACTGTCGCAACTTACACTGCTCTAGAAATCACATACGCACCTTAACTGTCATAATTAGGGAGACATGCACACTATTTACAAAGTAACCTTACGTACACGAAGAAATGTTGGAGAATAGTATCTTTCACAGAGCCTTCTCAGATGTATATTCCTCTACCCAGAACAGGCGTAATCATGTATAACCCTTTTCTCCCGCCTCCAGGAGCGTAACTGCCCCCGGCGCCTCGCTAAAACATACCAGCCCCCGGTATAACACCCATCTAAAAAAGGGGAACAAGGGCAGAGAGGGGGAGTGGCTGGAGGCATGTGTCAACAGATGCGATCATGCTTCAGCCTGTTTGTATTCCACGCGCACATGGTCACAATCAACAAACTTACCAATGAAAGGTATGTACACACAAATTATGAAAATTAGTTAGAGACAAGAAAACGCCACAATCTCGCTGCTTGCAGTTTTCCAAATTCTGTTCAGATTCTATCAATCCTACCTCTATGTATAATGCCGTTGCAAAAGCTATGCTTTAGAAAAAAAATCGATATTGTGCCCCTAACCCCCTCCCCCCCCCCCCCTCTCTCTCTCTCTCTCTCTCTCTCTCTCTCTCTCTCTCTCTCTCTCTCTCTCTCTCTCTCTCTCTCTCTCTCTCTCTCTCTCTCTCTCTCTCTCCTCTCTCTCTCTCTCTCTCTCTCTCTCTCTCTCTCTCTCTCTCTCTCTCTCTCTCTCTCTCTCTCTCTCTCTCTCTCTCTCTCTCTCTCTCTCTCTCTCTCTCTCTCTCTCTCTCTCTCTCTCTCTCTCTCTCTCTCTCTCCTCTCTCACTCTCTCCTCTCTCTCTCTCTCTCTCTCCTCTCTCTCTCTCTCTCTCTCTCTCTCTCTCTCTCTCTCTCTCCTCTCTCTCTCTCTCTCTCTATATATATATATATATGTATATATATATATATATATATATATATATATATATATATATATATATATATATATATATATATATATATATGCATATATATCCATTTACCGATTTATCTATTGAATAGTTTATTGGCTTATTTATTAATGCCCTTATATTTACATTTGACTTTCAAGTATGACAACTTTATCTCTTTGTGAAAACTGTAAGTGTTCATCAATTGAGTATCTGAGTAAGTGAGTTCAACAGACTGTCCTACGAGTAGTGATTACGTGACATCAGGTTTCCGATGCTTTTCGGTTCTGAGTGCACTATTTCACGTCATCTTAACTGTGTGTAACAATTTTCGAAAGGAAATTAACCTACTTCTAAATCTAGATTCATATGGAATAACAAAAATAATTATGTAAAAGAATAAGCATCAAAGCAGTATAGAAGATACTTGTAGTGTCAAATATAAAGCAAAACACTTAATGTCCTTTTTAACGTAAATCAGTGAAGCAATACCAAATCTTGAGTATTAATAACGCAGCATAACCATTGAAAACGATGTCAAAGAGTGAGATTATAAGCTCAAACTGTGACTATATACAATGATTGACTTCAGCACAAATCTTTCTATTACAACTATTAATACATGACGCTTCACTAACACGTATGATCTCCTCTGCGTCCAGCTCAATGATGAGATGATAAGAGTGCATGAAGGAGGCATCAGTAGACAGGCAGATATTAGCCCGTGACGGAGTGGGAAAATGATGTTAAACCCGACCAACCGAGGATGCCTTCTCAGTCGAGCATTGACATCTCTGGAGTTGCCATCACATTTATTACCGTTAACTCTATCTTTCAAGTGTATTTCGTATGCGGTGTTAAAATGGCTTCCGTATTGCTTCTATGATGAAATAGTTCCATAGTGTATTAGTGTTAAGTACATATAGATGTGTGGTACCGTAGGGGAAATTTGTTGTTATAATTATTACATGTAATTGCGTGGTAATTGGTGGTTGTCAAATATATCCGATAAAATATCAAACAACAATTTTATTACTCTATGAAAATAGTGTATCTGATCTTAATGAAGTTTAATTTTTGGTATATAGAGAAGATAGTAGTTGACGTGAGGATGTTCAGATGGCGCTGGTGGTGGTGACGTCACGTGGTCGACGATGGTCAGTGACACCGCCGCCAGTGTGAGGGAAGGAGAGGTGGTGCGCGGAGGTAATCACAGTGAAACCTTTACTCGTGTGATTCAGTGCTCGTTAGGGATGCTTTTTCCTTGGAATGTATAGCACCTGAGAGCGGTCTTCCCTCGACGCCCCTAAATAGGTAAGCCGGGCATACAGGGGCACGTAAAGGTGTGTTAGGGAAGGCTGGGATGCACCTGGCAGGGTCTGGTTGACGGCAGCCGCCCAGCCCTCCCCCACCTCACTCTTCCTGGGCTTCACTTGCTACCGGGTCGCTGCACGCTGACCATCCACCTGTATAATATTACCCATACACATGTACACGTCATACACACTCACACACAGACACAGCGTATAGGCACAGTCAACACCCACAAGCACCTCAGTGACAGACAGACATACACACACATTCACAGTGATTCGCAGCGCTGTCATCCAATCAAAACACTTCAAAGATTTACCAACACATACACTCATCACAACACACACACACACACACACACACACACACACACACACACACACACACACACACACACATACACACAATACCTCACCCTGATATCCGTCACAGCTTTGCTACACTGTACTGTACATACTAAACACAAATATGTTCATCACCATTACAACACCACTATACAATACCCTGAAAACACCACATCAACCTCCAGTAACACAACACCACACTAGAGTAGTACATACACTACAAAACACACTTAGCGGTACACATACATATTGAACACCTTTGCATACACTAGGTCACAGTAAGGGTACACATGACCCTGACTCAACATAAGGTCACGAGTGTCATGGTGATGCCCGTATACAAAAGCCTAGGGTTGTGGTAGGACTGTCACCAACCACACACTCGTCTCAGGTTGATTTTGGATAATAATCTCTACGCTCAGATTCACAACCATCCGCTGACCGCACTTTTTTCTCCTTCCATTTACATTGAAAAGCTCTTAGGGACATGAGAATCGCTGGCAGTGTTATTGTTATTGTTGTTGTTAGACTGTTTAGGGCGGAGGAGAAAGCCACAGTGAAAAGCCTACAGATCAGCTATTCATAGAGAAATCAGATTCATGTATTGCAATCACGTACAAAGATATACTGTGAATATGTATTTTTTCCTGCTAAGCCATCCATTATGCATAACTGTAGGGTCAAAATAATATAACAGCAAGTGAGGGATACAGTTATTTGGTTCAAATAAAACGCATCGATCGCTACTAGCCCACCATGCAGTCACCAACAACATAACGGAAGGAGCATCAGAGCCCGACAGGGAAAGTATCATTAGCTGGACACTGACTGGCAGGGAGACGAGACACGAATGCAGGACAGCGGGGGAGTAGGGAAGGAAAGACAGATTATGGTGTATTTAGATCAGTCAGCCCAAGCTTTATTTAGGTCACGGTCAAGCTGTTCTACAAAATACAACCATCAATATACTCGTGTCAGATGAATTTTGTGACACGACGCTACAGTATTTAGATGACCTAGATGTTAAGTGAGTGAAACTGATAAGGCTTTCAATTGTCAGCCGGTATAAACAAGTGACTGTAGGAGCACATGTTAGACCGGTGAAGTGCTACACCACCGCCACCTGGAGATGTGAGAGTGGGCGGAAGGGGGAACGGGGAGGAAGCCAAACAGAAGCGGCTGGCTGGCTGGCTGGGTGGTGATGGAGAAAGCATGACTTCCCTCACCTCTATTCGTCCAAGGAAAACTGTCGTGACAAATATGCATGTGTATGTTTATGTATGTATGTGTAGATATTCTCACACATATACATACTTTCTATCGCTGTATTTTTCGTATATCTCATCACCTGTCATTGGTTTAGAAAGCTTCATTTAATCTTTTGATATATTCTGACAATCAAACCGGATTTACTGCTTTTATATATTGATTTTTTGTTCTTCAATTAGTTATGTGAGTAATAACGTTTAATACTGCTGAGTGTATTCAAATCATGTATGTGAGGAACGGTGCTGTTAATCACACACACACCTCCACCCTAATCAAGCAGCACCTGTTCATGATTCAGACCCCGAGCAACGGACACACAGGAGTGAAAGCTGTGTTCATTGCATAAAGAAAACGGTGTAAGTGTGAGAGGAGGAAGCAATCTAGGAATAGAAAAAGTTATACGTATATGAATCAGTAAAAAGCGATACGAATGTACAATATCATCAACACCAACAAATACATAGTGATACATACGTAGTACTTACATCTACATATGCATACACAAAACATTGAAGTAACTGGTGTCTAATAATGGGACTGGATGTTTGATATGCTTCGCTTGATGATTTTTTCTCCGTGTTCAATCACTGTTACTGTCCCGATGATCATGTATATTGAATGGAAGATCGTCCTGCGCATCCTAAGATTGTCATAGTCATTTCAATATTTACAATTTCACCGAAGTACATTATGAAAATTGAAACTTGGTAAAAAAAAAATTATGTTAAGATACCGAAATTGTGTGTAACTATGTATGTTTAAATTTTCCATCCTAACCCATAGTAGTCTTGTAATGGTTATGTGTCGTTAACAGCTGAATAACGTTAAATAGATTGTTAAAACCACATTAAGTACAAAATTACCGAATCAAAACATTTACCATTGTCCATACGTGTGTTCATTCCTACTCATGTAAAAAAAATAATCATAAAGCTAAACATTCACTCATGACACGGATGCAATGTTCAAAAGTAACAATAAGATCAAATTCAATGCTCGTGAACGACGCTTTCCTCCTTCAAGGTCGCGGGGTGACTGGCTAGGAAGGCGTGGCACCTGGCAGTCCATTCGTCAAGGCGCGAGTTTTGCCGAGTTATCAAAGAATGTAACACTCCACCTCACCTTGCACACACACACACACACACACACACACACACACACACACACACACACACACACACACACACACACACATTGACAACAGTAATGGCAGTAACGTAATTACCGTGTTATTACGATAATCATAAGCGGAAGGGCATAGCAAAATGTGCCTTATATATACGCAGATATGAGGTGATCGACGATAGAAACAAACGATTCTTAAACTATTGGATGTATTGACAAGGTAATGTTATTTAGTTGGTAACAGTGACCTTTGAAGGACTGATCAATCCAGCAGCGTTAGTGTGACTGTGTACTGTGAGGTCATGTTCATATGGTGATGCATAAATGAAGATGATAAAGTGGTCATTTTCCATTTGGTTTCTTTATTATTATGTTTTATCACAAGGGAGAAGAACGGTTAATGTTAGACATCCTCGCCCCCTCCCCTTTATCACACGCCTCTAAGTTGTAATATGACAGGCATCGCGTCACAATCTATTAAGACTATTTTGTTTTGTTTTGCTCGCTTTGATTAAGACTGGCCGTAGTCAAAGACGTTTGGAATGCACTGTATATCCGGAGCAACTCTTGACAGGTGTTTCTTGTTTCTTTTTTCCTGTAGAGGAATTTCCGTTTTTCCGTGATCAGAAGCATCTCAGTCTTGACAGATAAGTTCTCGCTCACCCACACAGGTGCAGGTTATCTTACAGGGTAGATTTCTATACATATTATATCAAAAGGTTTGAAAACTTTCCAAGTGGTGAAAGAACTTTTTAAGAAGTCGTTGATAAATTTATATATGTGTGAAACTCATTCAACGATTAATGTAATCAGAGAGACATGGAGGAAAAGAAAACTCGTACAAAATTAAGATAACGATTTCCTGTGAATGTCTTTTTCCGGGTGAATAACGATAAATGGAAATTGCAAGAATAATGATTTTATGTACATGTTAAAAATAAGCCTTGGAGTTGTAATAGTTGTTTGAACCCGTTGTTGTGAATCCCCGGGCCTTACGTATTCCTGAACCCTTGATGTGTGTCTGGCACTTTTGCATTTCTGATTTGTAAACTTGTTCCATGTATGTCGTATAACAGTCTTCATGACACCATCACTGTCATGCACATCACTGTCATTAGTCAGTCCTCTGCAGTAGGAAGGTTTCTCCCAAATTCCTCGTCCCTAATCTCCGTTCGTCCGCCTCGACCCTACACAGCCACAGCCGCTGCCGCCGCTAAGCCAATGACTGATTTTCGATTCAACATTTCCTACCAAGATGTATACGAACTCTAATCGTTGTAATTTCCCATAATCTTTCTCAGTAATTGTTAGTTTGTAGAACTGCTAGTTACCACGTGCCGACATTCTGAGTTTTGCTAGTTGCAGTGTCAGTTACCCGTGTTCAAGTATTTAATTTCGATCACGATGCACGTAAGTTGATCTGGATAGGAGGCGAAACAGGCTTAGTGAGGTTTTTTTTTTTTTACTCAGAGATATTGAAGGTAAAACAGACCTTTCACATGGAAACTGAGATCTGGTGTTTCGTGCCTGCAATACTTGATTTAATATTCAAGTCTGAGAAACTTTAACCAAAGCCACACCATTTTTTCTGCATTTTATCCATTAAGAAAAAAATAATGATAATTGATGAAAGTCTTGTCGCAGTACGTCACAAGATTAGCCAGTTAAGACAAAGGTGGTCAGTGTAAGAATGAGATTATTAGTGTAAGTATTAACGAGTGTAGTTGAATTATTGGACTTACACGCTAGATACATGAACACCATAATGGATTAAAAAAAAAAAAGTGGGCCAGTGAAGGAGCGAGGTTAGAAAAATACAAAAACTAAGTCATTGTATCCATTACGTTACTTAATACACTGTAACTCTATCAAGTTCAGTTGGATCACGATGTTACTTGAGTCCTCCATGACATACTAATACAATGGGGAGAAAAATCATGACCAATTTTATCCTCATTGAGTCACGACTTCTTGCAGCAGTCATTACACCAGATCGTCATCTTCGCTAAACACTCTACCCCCATCATCCCCTCCTTCCCCCACCTTCTGCGTCTCCCAAGCAATCATCATTTTTCTTATACGCTACATCTTTCAGTTCTCAGTAAGATTAATTTTGTTTTTTTTCGTCAGTTGTACAAAAATAACAGTCGCTACTTTATGTCATCTGTCTTAAAGGAATTTATTGTAACGTAGTTGTTGTACTCTCGCTGTACTGTGTTATGATGTGAGGTTGGTACAGTTTCCCTTGAGAGAGAGAGAGAGAGAGAGAGAGAGAGAGAGAGAGAGAGAGAGAGAGAGAGAGAGAGAGAGAGAGAGAGAGAGAGAGAGAGAGAGAGAGAGAGAGAGAGAGAGAGAGAGAGAGAGTAAAAATGTACTAGGCGGAGATAAATCAGTACTTGTTATGTTTTATGGAAATACTTACACAGATTGACGTCAGCATCTTATAATCTGTGATCTACAGATGACCTTTATGTGGCGTCATGAAAACAATGTCAATAATAACAACAACCATTTTAACAACTACAAAAACAATAACAACAACAACAGCTGCAACAACGACGACTATAGCAATAATAACCACTATTCATTTGTACTACTGTGTGTGTGTGTGTGTGTGTGTGTGTGTGTGTGTGTGTGTGTGTGTGTGTGTGTGTGTGTGTGTGTGTTACGACCTACTTTATAGATATTGCTAGAAACGTAGTTTTTGACAAATATACATATGCATACAAAGATAGCACATCTTCACTTTGTATTCATATAATGTAGACTTTTAGTAAGTTGAACCAAAAATTGCTTTGAACATTGTTTACCTAAGTGGCGTGTACCGGGTAACTGCCCTATTGAGACCATCACAGGTGAACAGGTGATTGTTGGAATAGAAAACAGAAAACGGAACAGGTACCAGAAACATCCTGTGTGTGTGTAATGTAGATCATCCTTGACCGTTTCCGGTTTTGCGTGTACATCATGTGAGGTGGATAGTTGCCGGCGAGTGACATTTGTACCTGGCAGCCCCGGACACCAGCAGCTCTTAATAAATGACTCCACCTGCCAAGCGGTGGTGGCGGCAACACTGTGCTGGAACTCTGCGCCAGGACTTTCTTCCTTTCTACCTCACTTTTCCACGACTTTCGAATTATAATCAGTAACCTGCCCAGTAATTAAGAGTAAAGGCGTCATTGATATATTTTAACTGAGCACGTGATGTCGGAATGTAGCACGGTAACCGGTACATAAATACGTGTGTCTTCCCGGAACAGTCAGCTGGATCCCTGGCCATGAAAACAAGCGGTGGTGCCACGTTTAAACACACTCATGGTAGAGGATGACACAAATATATTCATTTATGTTTTATTCTATACATGACTTTCGCAACCACTGTGGTTAGGATGACTTGTACTGCTTTGTTAGCTTTCATTTATTGAAAGAAAAAACGGTGAAAGACTTGCGGTTTCTCTCCTCCACACAGCGGGAGGAGGAGACTTCAATAGGCCTGGGAAACGTTGCATTTTGTCATCGACAATAAAAGCAGTTGACTCAAAGGTTACCGAGATCCTTCATTGTACATTGTGGATATGGTTATTTCGAAACGAACGATAGGAGGTGAAGAGTTGGTGGGTGAATACCTGACGTCCTTTAGCATCCCACCCTCGCCACAGGCACCACACAAAAACACCGCCAGATTGTATTTATAAATGCTGTCTATTCCAGGTGTTATCCCTTCCTCAGAGTAGTTCCATGATACGTTGTAGTTATATAGTTAAACACGAGGCTGTGAGATGTGTGCTGCAGGATGGCTGATTACGGGAAGTGGTAAAACTGAGGATGAATGCCTATAGCCTCAGTTAGCCTGTTAGCTTAGGCGAGTAGCGGGACTTGAGGTTCCGTTAGGTGGTGAACCGTGAGGAATGTTGTGGCTGCGACTCACCCGAAGAGTACTTGATTATTATTTATTATTACTTTTTGTATGATTTCATGGACGTCCTGGGAGAAGAAAGAGTCAAAGGAAAGAGAAAAAAAGAAATGGAGGGAGGGTGCACTTCTTTTATGGTATTCGTTTTCCCTTCCGCCATCGCAATGTTGCCAACAACTTTTTGTTTAACATTTTTTGTATGTGTTTTATTTTTTTATCTTTCGTCTTGCTTCACCAAGTACACGAACGTCCTTAGTCAATATTTATCCATCTCAACAGTGTGTAAGGAATAACTGTGAAGGTATATATGAGTGGTCGGTGTGTGTGTGTGTATGGTGTGCACCTGTCGACTGTACGGTAACAGACTGCCTCAAACATACCGCCCACATTTCAAACTACTTCTAAACACATCAAACACTCATAACTAAAAATAGAAAAGGAAAAAACATTAGTTAAACAGTTACATTTTTTATAATCATATTTTTTTTGTTATGCTGGAGGACATTACATTTTGTTAGGTATTACTGGCAACTATCACTGAGTTTGATTGAGTTGCCTGGCGCTGTGTTTCCGTGGTGGTGGTGGTGGTGGTGGTTTGAACTCGGGGTTGTTGCAGCCTGTAGAACGAGTTAATGGGGTATAATTTCTCGGAATTTAACTTCAATGATTATTAAAGCGAAAAAGGCCACGTTCCTCCACTGCAAACACGTAGTAAAAAAAGATCTATCTGCATAAAAGCATGAGGGTCACAGAATTATAACTGATCGTAAGTGCAAACGTAAACATCCAAGGTAAAATTTTTTTTGGACTTGGAGGTCATATCTTACTTAGAGGAAAGGTAGAAATGCAAATGTAACTCTTGCTTCATAACAGTACTTCATAGATATTCAAAGTAGATTCTCTCGTACAAGTCTCAATGTGTAGCCATCTTTAGAGGTGCTCACAGAGGGCAAACAATCTAACTGGTAACATGAATGACTAGTTTTCTATACTTTCGAATATAGAAGATGCTCGTTTCGCTGCCAACCGACCAACCAGACCTCGAAAGCAACACTACTTTCTCCAAGTCTCCCTCTACAGACATCCTCTCAATAGCTTTGGGCACGAGTGAAATTATACCCTTAGGTTATGTACTACTCCTCTCACTCCACCGACACCCTAGCAGGAGAGGTAGTAAAGGTTGTTAAGTGAGTCATTTAGTAATTGGGTAGTTAAGTAATTTATTAGTTTAATTTAAAGAAAAAGGTTTATTTAGGCAACTTTTAATTGGTAAGGTCAAAAACGTGATATGCTAAGTCCCAAGTATATCATTCTCTCTCTCTCTCTCTCTCTCTCTCTCTCTCTCTCTCTCTCTCTCTCTCTCTCTCTCTCTCTCTCTCTCTCTCTCTCTCTATCTCTATCTCTCCACCTACTTATTTACCTTTACAGTCATTCTAGACATTACTTTTACTGTTGACTTTTTCTTTTAATCGATGGAGGATGAATTTGTGAACAACCTCACTTAGTATGTAGTAAAAAGATGATTATTTTCATTGGGTTGAAGGTGATGCAGTTACTTGAGGATTTTTTCCCGCGAAGCAACAACGCTGCTCAAGTCTGGAGGTAGGAAAAAAATGACCAACACGCCATCTAGCGATAACAAAACAGCTTGCTCTTGAGACATGTTTGGTGAGGGCGGGCAGGCAGGCGTTTCATATCCAGGATTTATCAAGATTTCTGTTTTGTATAATTTGTAGTTTCATAGGTTTTTCTTCTTATGTGTGTGTGTTTGAGACGGACCATGTTTTCACCCCATTCCAGATTCTTGTTTTTTATTGCGACGTTCTTCTAAGGGTGGTAGTGGTAGTCGATGTGATTCCTTGTACTTTTCCGACTACGTGTTGCTGAATTATCTCCCACGAGTCGTGTGTTTGCTCTTGTGTTCAGATTGATGCTTCAACCCAGAACCTAGACACACACACACACACACACACACACACACACACACACACACACACACACACACACACACACACACACACACACACACACACACACCTTTTAATATTTTTCTATATACGTGTTGTACAAAAAGTTTCAAATAAATTTTTTTTACTAAACTGCAAATTCAATTCACATAATTTTCTTGCATACCATCACTAATAAATCATATTAGCCTTAAAATATCCCATATCAGGTGTTGCTTTCACTGAGCTGCAACTTCTTTCATCCTCCTTACCCCGGCGAGAAAAAGAGACAGAGAGAGAGAGAAAAAAAAAGAGTATGACCATAAAACTTTCTCCTGCAGGTGCACCAGCGCCACCCCAGCAACCAGACAGGAAGGGCTACGAGACACAACATGGTGATCGTCACAAGGGTGAGTGTTCCCTGCAGGTGTCTTGGTGATGATCCTCCTAGGCCCTAACATGCAGTACCCTCTCCACACAACCTAAGCCCGCGCCACGCCCTAGGACCTAGGGCGTGGCGCGGGCTTAGGTTGTGTGGAGAGGGTACTGCATGTTTTTATTGGTGTTATGACTGCACTAACCCCTCCCACATTTCTCTCTCTCTCTCTCTCTCTCTCTCTCTCTCTCTCTCTCTCTCTCTCTCTCTCTCTCTCTCTCTCTCTCTCTCTCTCTCTCTCTCTCGTCTCTCTCGTGTCTCTCTCTCTCGACAATCCTAACCAACCGTAAGTGCAAAGCTGTTTCATTTTTAATATTCTTTACTTATAAACTTCGAACAAAATTAAAAAAAGTAACTGTATAAAATTAATCTTTATCATCACTTGGAAGGTAAAAAAAAAAATTACATGGTAGATAGTATTTTGGTTTTGTTAGGAGTAGTTTTGGTTGGTATAATATTTTTGTGGTGGCAAAGGTGATGTTTGCTTTGTATCAGCCTCACGGATTCTTGCACGTGTTGCTTAGTCACGAAGTTTGTTTACTGAGTTGCAGGTGTCCGGAAAACCTACAGCCAAGGTGAGGAGGTGGTTTTTAGACGTGTAACAAAAAATGTTCATTAAATATATATAGGTTTCGGTTCTTGTTGAGGATATGAAGGCCAAGATTACATATTAGTTACCTGTCTGAAGCCCTATTTACAAAGATGATAGAGACGTAATAAATGGCAGTTTTTAGATTCGTTCCTTTAGGTAAGAAAAAAAAAAACTCTTGGTCATTATAGATCGCCTTCTGAACTTATAAGATAGGTTTGCCACACAGGGAGTTGTGAGCCGCCAATCCTGAAACTTAATATCCTTCAAAACCCTGAGCCACAGTGTCTGGCGCCCACGTCATGCCGCCTGGTAGAGAAAGTGAAGAATAGAAGTCCTTGTAGGCAGCTAGGAAGAGCAGCGCAGGTCACAGGCTACTAGCTAAGCGTTAATCATGTCAACAG
>JAXIVD010003256.1:0-27500 GCA_036785275.1 Cancer borealis
CTAATAATAATAATAATAAAAATAAAATAAAAAATAATAATAATGATAATTTTAGTACTAATAATAATGATAATAATAATGATAATGATAATAATGATAATGATCATAATAGTAATAGTAACAGTATTCATAATAAAAACAATAATAATAATAATAATGATAACAATAATAATGATAATATTAATGATAATAATAATAATAATAATAATAATAATAATAATAATAATAATAATAATAATAATAATATTAATAATAATTATAATAATAATAATAGTAATAATGATAAAAATAATTAAAATAATAATGCTACTATACCTCTCCTACTACTACTACTACTACTACTACTACTACTACTACTACTACTACTACTACTATTACTACTGTTATTATTACTACTACTACTATGACACCATGACTGCTGCACTATTACAAATACATACACAGCCGGTCAGATCCACGGGCCCCATTTAACCCTTCCATCACGCTACACTCACAAAATAACAAATCACACAGCTTCACTTCCTAACCTTGACCCTACGCTCTTAAAACTTTTCAAAATAAAAATAAAAATAACACGGAACAGTTTAAAAGCGGATTTTTTTCCCCGTATACTGTACTGCAATTTTACGTCAAAAATCACTCGAGCTGGTATACAAAACGACAGAACAAAGAGAAAAACTATATATATTAAATCGTCGTTTTGGAGCATTACAATCCCCGCTTCCTTGTCGCCTTGTTGCCTCTGCTGCCACTCACTCATATCACAGGACGGAACCTATATTCTTTTCACATCGCTAATGAACACCAGCTTCCGCCTTAGTAATTACGCTGATTAGACAGAGCTAACCTTTGTGTTCTGTCTTGTCTCTGAGTCATCCTCATTAATAGGCACTTCATTATTTCATCTTAATAACTATATATAATGTCATTTTTTCTGTTTACGTTATCTTTATACTGTTAATGATGCTCTTAAATCAATATATTTGCGTGTGTTTGTATATTTTTGTGATCTATATTCCATGAGCGTCAGTCTGTCAGCAAAGACGTGACGGTTTCCCTTGTTGATTATTGCTGATGTGGATCATTTCTACCGCGAAACAATTCCGATGTGTAATTTCCTGTAAGCCTTTCGTTATATGGCATACATACATACATAGATTCATGTGCGTGTAAATACATACACATACATACACACACACACACACAGACACACACACACACACACACACACACACACACACACACACACACACACACACACATATATATATATATATATATATATATATATATATATATATATATATATATATATATATATATATATATATATTGCAATAATATCCTTAACGAAGCATGATGTTGACGTGATAATTGCACATGCACAAGGAATATTAATTACCTGATACAACGCTTACACATTATTCCCATCCACACACACACACACAGACACACACACACACACACACACACACACACACACACAGACACACACACACACACACACACACACATACACAGACACACACACACACACACACACACACACACACACACACACACACACACACACACACACACACACACACACAGTTAGCTGAGCCACATATCTTGTCTCACCGTGGATGGGAGAGCAGAACAGGTGGTTCATCCTCTTCACTAAGCATCATCTTGCATCTCGAACATCCATCCATGAGATAATATCCTTAGTCTTCATTCCATTTCCCATCTTCATTTTTTATATATTTGATGAGCTTTTTTTCCCTGTCTACATTATTTTTCGTACCCTTATCTTGCAAAAAACAATATGTGTGTGTGGTGTGCATGGTTTCAGGGTCGTGTTGTTTCCTAGCTGCTCCCCACGTCCTGACTCCCTTGTTACAGGTTCTCGGTATTCTTATTTGACAGATGATACCTCTTACGGAACTTTGGCAATCATCAACACAAGTGGATCTCCAATACATATACCTACGTTCACACACACGTTCACACACACGTACAAACAAACACACACACACACACACACACACACACACACACACACACACACACACACACACACACACACACACACACACACACACACACATACACACACACACATACACACACACACACATGCACACACACACACGTTACAGTAAATCACATAGCTCCCTCAAACGAAGCGACGTCCATTGTGAGACCTTTTACTTTATTAAATTTACGAAGGTTCATATACGATAGGTAGCAATGCGTAAATTAAAAATATAATTAATTTCCCAGTACACGTGTCATTTGTTTTTTCCCTAAGGCTAGCAAGTTCTGCGTAACAAATGTAATCTATTTCTTATGTTGTAAGTATTCTTCCGGCTCTCTGTAAGCTGACTGGGTTTTTACTAGTCATTCCGACACTGATAAAAATACAAAACACAAACAAATAAACAAACAAACAAACAAAAGGAAATGACAGGCAAAAATACAGGCAGACAGACAGATAAACAGACAGAGAGACAGATAGACTAAGAGACAGATAGACGGTCATGAGAGTTAAAATAGTCAGAGTTACTAGTAATTAGAAGGTGTGCAAACAAGAGAATAAAAAGATTGTCCTCGGGATCCATTAGGCAGAAAGCTCGCTCTTCTTTCTCTCGTTCTCCTTCCTTCCTTTAGGAACAAAGGAGTAAAAAAAATATGAAAAAATATCACCAAAAAGAAATTTAGCAAAAGACACCAAAAAGGAAAGGAATAACAAGGAGGAGGAGGAGGAGGAGGAGGAGGAGGAGGAGGAGGAGGAGGAGGAGGAGGAGGAGGAGGAGGAGGAGGAGGAGGAGCAGGAAGAGAAAGAGAAAGAGGAAGAGGAAGAGGAAGAGGAAAAGGAAGAGAAAGAGAAAGAGAAAGAGAAAGAGAAAGAGGAAGAGGAAGAGGAAGAGGAGGAGGAGGAGGAGGAGGAGGAGGAGGAGGAGGAGGAGTTCCAGGAGAAGAAGAAGTAGGAAATGGAAAGGTAAATAAAAAATGAGGAGGAGGAAGAGGAAGAGTACTAGGAGGAAGAGGAAGAGGAGGAGGAGAGAACGGTGTTAAGGGAATAAGAAAGAGTTATGGGGAGAATATGTAAGTAGCACAAGGGATCTACCACACCACACATGACAGTCACGTGAATGCTTATCAACCGAACTGGGTTATAGGAGTACAGTAAAAGACAGCAGCGGCGAAAAGTGTAGTAGTGTTAGGTTAGGTTAGGTTAGGTTAGGTTAGGTTAGTTTAGGTTAGGTTTAGTTAGGTAAACTTAGCTTAGGTTAGGTAAACATGTTATCGAGAGGCATTGAGGCTTGACGGTGAATGGTTCTTAGAGGGCATTGTGTAGGGTCTCTGCATAAAATATTGTAAACAAAATAAATAAAGGGTGTCAACGGCTAGGGAAATTATGGATCATGGTTTCCTCGGTGGCCGCTTTAATGCCGTGCTTGTCTCAGGCCTTGATGTATGATTCTCGTTGCACGGCCTTGTGGTGCGTGATTGACCGCGTGACCCACTTCTGTAAGCCTTGTCACATCCTCGTATTTATGTACATTTTTGTGTATATTTCAACATTATGACGTACGCTTTAGCTAGATATATTCCAAGTTGATAGTGACAAACTCGCTGTTCCGATAACGGTACTCCTAAGGCGGATGTACTACCTTTGTTTTCATGATATTGATTAAATTATTTCCACAAACAATTGAAAATACGGAAGAATATGAATAAGAACGATGAAGATCTATAACAAAAAGTGAAATGGAACGGAGAAGGGTAAATGTTTTTTTATATTCTAGTACAAAGCAGAAATGTCAAAATAACCTAGACTGAAAAGTAAAGAAATAAATGTATGTAGTTGCGTATTGCTCTTCAAGTTTTACAAGATAACGTTGACGAAAAATAACCATACATTTAGTTTATGATGACAAATGCGTTGATATAAAAAGCATATGTTATATTTTGAAGTCAATAATATGTTGAATTTAAATAAGGACAGAGGATTAATGATGCTAACAAGAAAGGACCCCATACACGAGGCACCGACTGGAATGTCTGATTTAAACTACTGATAATGAAAATGGACAGTGAGATCAAGGAAACAAGAGCATAGTCACTGCAATGAATCATCACAAATAAGTGTTCAAAGTAAGGAAAAGTGTAATGAGTATGCTCGGAACATTATTCAAGATTTTTTTTAATTAGTCTGACATTTCAACATAATTATCTAGAAAGATTTACATGCTGGAGCAGAAAGAAAAAACGAGCGATGATTTACTAAGTTTTTCAATGGCAAGCCTTTTTCATTATCATATAAAAGAAACATTGTACGACCTGGTGCTCACAAGATAAGAAAATTAAACTCAACATATAATTTTGTAACTCCTTCGGTAGAATTGAGAGTGTAACGTTAGAATTCATGTTTGTGAATACATATAACTTAAGTAAATACATAATGCATTACTGAGAAGAGATGAATTCCAAGCATGAAGATTACCAAGAGTTGAAAAGATTTTGTGTACTTTTTTTTCAAGAGTACATGAGACTGGTCAAAAGTTACAAAAAATAGTCAATAAAACCCGACTTAACCAAGAAGCTTTTCAAACGTTATTCAATTCAGAGACTATTTTGAAATATGGAAAATATAGAATGAAATCTAAAGACGGCCAGTTAGGAGGCAATTACCACTTTTCACTTCATGAATTCGATCAAATAAACTCTTGACATTTTATATTATCATCATAACACAATGCTACACGTAATGATATTTCGCTCATTATTACCATGAGATGATGTTGCAATTATACTCAAATGAAAAGTAAATAACTGTTCTGAGAATACCATTTTTGTACTGGGACGAATGTTATTCTTTCTTTCATCAAATATTAATAAGCTAGATATTTTATTTTATCCATTCCACTTATCTTTCCATGAAAACAAAAAGTTTATGTAAATAAAAATCCTGTAAAAAAGCCCCCCCTCCCAACCCCCACACACACATACGCACGCACACTGTTCCAGAAACACAATAATAACAGGGATCCCCTCGTGTTTACCTTGTCGCCTCGTCAACCACACGCGCGCTCTGCCTTAGTCCCCCAGGCCGCGGGAAGGTCACTGACTACTCGCCCCACTGGAAGTTGGCAAAAATCCCCTCCCCCCCCTGTTTAGGGAAGAGCTACTCTGAACTTATCAGTCACTACCACCTGATTGGTTGACAGAGTTCAGGGAAATTGTGGAGACATAAGAGCACCTCGATAAAACTTTACTTTTGTCTTCAAAAATTACCAATTTGTATCAAGAGTGATCCGTCCCACAACTTGGATGACTGTTCTATCACATGTGATGAAAAATGCGTCATATAAGATAGGAACAACTGCAGCTGATAGTTCCCGTCACTACTGATACCTGAGACGTAGCTGACAATGACCTGACCTCTTCGTGCCATCGTGTGTGTGTGTGTGTGTGTGTGTGTGTGTGTGTGTGTGTGTGTGTGTGTGTGTGTGTGTGTGTGTGTGTGTATGTGTGTGTGTCTGTGTCTGTGTCTGTGTGTATGTGTGTGTGTGTGTGTGTGTGTGTGTGTGTGTGTGTGTGTGTGTGTGTGTGTGTGTGTGTGTGTGTGTGTGTCTGTGTGCGTGCGTGCGTGCGTGCGTGCGTATGGGCGTGCGTGTGTGTATGTGTGTGTGTGTGTGTGTGTGTGTGTGTGTGTGTGTGTGTGTGTGTGTGTGTGTGTGTGTGTGTGTGTGTGTGTATGTGTGTGTGTGTGTGTGTGTGTGTGTGTGTGTGTGTGTGTGTGTGTGTGTGCGTGTGTAGGGGGGGAGGTTTGGGGGGATGGTTTGGGTGGGGGGGGTGCGCGTGTGTGCGTGTGTAAGAAAGAGATGAGAATGAAATGAAATAAATTTATTGCTCAATTTTTGCAATATAAGTATGATATTAGTAGTATAGTATTAGTACTACTAACACTATTACTATCACTGCTATTAAAATTAGCACCACCACTACAGCCATTACTATAAATATTACTGCCACTGCCACTACTATTACTACTACAGCAACACAGCACAACACATGACTCTTGGCCTAGGAATCACGACCTACTCCAATCCTCCACCGGTGCCTTGTATAATGGTTCCACACTCGTTTATAAACTATACATCCTTATCACAATTCGTCTTAAATGTCCATTCTAATACACGAGAAGGAAGTCTTTATTTGCTTCTCTCATAAAAAAAAATGTAATAGAGTTGCTTTGATTAAGAGACTTCCCTTGTATAACCTTTAAAATGTAAACATCAACAAACTACACATTTTTTTTTCGGGGAGAGGGAAAGGATCACATATTGCTCATGTTTGTGAGGCGTGTGAGGGTGATGGAGGGAAGGGATGTGTAAAAGAGGGTGCATGCAGGTAGGTAGCAAGCTATATATAACTGATGCTATGTTTATGGGCATACATTATAGGTGCACGTTGTTGTGTGGTCAGGGGCTGGTTGTGGTCAGTGGGTGTTCTCTATTGATCAGCGTGTGTAGGGTGGGGGAGGGATGAGGGTCTGCACAGAGGAAGGGGAGCAGAAGAGCGTCAGAATGAATCTTCTTGCATGTACAGTAGTATCTATTATGGGCACGGCAGGTTTAAGTTATGTAACTGAAATGTGATGGATTTTTTTTCTCTCTCTCTCAATCTTTTTCTTCATTTTGATGACATTTTCAATATAAGATCTATAAATATAATCGTATCCTTGTTGACGTTCTAAGATGGTAAGACAAGATGTTTTTCCCTCTACTGGAACACCTTTGGCTCGACGACCTACTTCCACGTATCTTCGCATGTTTTTCTTCTTGAGGTATATCCTGAAGGCTCACATAGTGTAATTACCTACTTTACTATAACATTTTAACTTAATTTCAATTCATCATAGATTTCCCGAACGCAATACCTGGCATGAGAAGCAAAGACGCAATATACTAATACTGTAAATGGTTAGTACATGGCAGATGTTTGGATGTCTGAAACCAGATCAGCCATTCACAGCTACTTGAATAATGGAAAGTCATGATTTGGTTCAATTGTCGTTAAAAAAAAAAGAACATCAAACAAGGAAGAGAGAGCAACGCAACACTTGAAATTCTAGAGTGTATAGTTTACTTTTTGTTTCTCTCTCTTCAGCTCCCTAATTAGGTTCGCCTATTTTTGTTTTTCCCTTCCCAGTCACTTTTTACACCCAATTCTCCTTTTTTTCATTCCCCGTCACCTTATCCACCCATTGTCGTCGCAGTAGACTCAGTAACCTCTCTCCGTCCTGGCTGACTTGTTTTGGCGCCGATTCTGTTGTTTTATTTCATTCCTTAGCATGTCATCCTAATACCAGCGAAGCCACCTACATTATCAGTACAAAAGCCCCATCACACACACACACAGACACACACACACAGACACAGACACACACACACACACACACACACACACACACACACACACACACACACACACACACACACACACACACACACACACACATACACACACACATCATGTTACAGTAATATGATATGAAGGGCAATCTTTCTTCAATATCACCGCAGGTTATCAACATCACGTGCGGAGCCACCTGACTTCAGCCGAACCCTGGAGAGAGGAAGGCTTATACCGAGTAATAACAGTCTGTTGATGCTCCTGTCTCATCACTTCCATACGAGCAGTGATATCAGATGCCACCTTCTACTTTCCGGGAACATGTGATGCCTCCGTGACATATTAGAGTTTTATTATTCTTTCTTCTTGGAAAATATTGAAGGCGATTATCTATTTTCCTTTTTTTTTGCAATAACGGTGAGACATAAGCGTACTGAGCTCCACCTGTGTTCCGCGGTTACATTTCCGTGGAACATTTTTGGATGCTATACTGTCATGTAAAATAGTTTCCGATATTTTGTCACCGGTTAAGTGTATAATAAATTCTTGTAGTTATTGGTCGTTGTGTTTTAGGTTTTCCTTTACTGAACAAAGATCATAATTTTGGGAAACCTCTGTTAGTCTATTACAGGTCAAAGACACCTTTTAACTCTCTACCTTATCTTTACCTTTTATGCAATTTCATTAAAGTTGATTTCATGATCTCGTCTCGTTCTTGATTATTTGTCTTGGTTCCGTTTTTCTTCGGCTTTCTGTTAACTCTATGCACAACAACAAGGCTCACTCGTGTCGCTGTACATGGGAAGTATTCGTAGATAAATACAGAAGGAAATGGTTCGCTCGTGCCAATATAGTCTTCTTAAAGTTGCATTCTTTGAGAGAGAGAGAGAGAGAGAGAGAGAGAGAGAGAGAGAGAGAGAGAGAGAGAGAGAGAGAGAGAGAGAGAGAGAGAGAGAGAGAGAGAGAGAGAGAGAGAGAGAAAAAAAAAAAATAGATAAAGTGAAGAAGAAAAAGAATGGAGTTGGAGCGACAACAACACCACCGCTGAGGTAGGAGTTAGTTACCTGCTACCTCTGTATGATAACACACACACACACACACACACACACACACACACACACACACACACACACACACACACACACACACACACACACACACACACACACTTTAAACTCTTCCTTAACTGTTATTTGGTACTTCCATAAACTGTTACTACTGGTTCGGCAGGATGGTGATATAAGCAATATCTAAACATCATGGGACAGAGAAGTTCTGTAGTTAAGGTTTCGGCCACCCTCAGGATTTCCAGCAACCTGCAACGCCTCCAGCGCCTGCAGTTCACCTACCGGAAAGTGACGTGTTGGGGCAGGAGGACCAAGACGATCGCTGCCTTTGCCTTCCCCGACAAGGGTTGGCAGACGCTGCCCAACGGTGTGTCCACGAACACGTGTGTCAAGGCCGCGTCGATGAGCCTCAACAAGCTGATGAACAAGGATCTCACCACGCCAGTCACTGCGAGCGGGATGATCGGTAAGACGACCGCGTTCAGCGTCGATCTGTTCCTCGGAGATCTTGTTGAAGAAATCGCTGAAAACTGCACACCTGAACGGACCTCAAGCCTCAAGTTTGACCTCGTTCATTTGTCGCAGCTGTACGCAAGCTTGGAGGGAAGTGGGACACCCTCCAGCTTCTCTTCGAAGGACTATGTTCTGTTTTGTAATGCGAAGGAGCTGAACGGTGATGACACGTTTCCGACGAGGCATCATCTCCAGGAAGTGATCAAAGAGGAGGAGAACCTCACACAGCCCGATGCCAAACCAATAACACACCACGAACACACCTCGTCGACGGTGGTGACGCGGCCCAAACCCAAACACACCACAAACGAGAGCCCGCCACAGATGGATTCCGATTTGATGAAACGGTACCAAGAGCTGCCTTCGACGGCCGTAACGTTGCCCAAGTTCCTCGTCCAACCACAAACCTACGAGTTAAGGCTTATTGTACACAGCGTACACGGAGCCACTACGTTTGGAGAGTTTTTCGCCGACGTGTACGTGGAGGCAAGAATGATGAACTCAAGTCGTGATTGGTGTCGTACCGACGTGCATGACAATAGTGTGAACAAGTTAGCGCTGTTTGAGTACCGGCTCGTGCTGCCTCCTTTCCAGTACCCTTTGATGCCCTTGAAGCGTCGCCTCAGGAGGAAGAAGGAGTTACCTCCGTTGTTACATGTGGTCGTAATGGACGAGGACCAAAACACCAGCGACGACAAGATTGGCAACTTCAAGCTCAACTTGGAGGACCTGATAGTTCCCGATGAACTGGAGTCGTGCGGCGTGGCTACGCTTGACTTCGAGAGAGTAAACCTATTCGATTCGTCTGCCATCACACTGATCAGATCCAAGGACGCTTTCTTCCCCCGAGAACTAACTGGCTATTGGCCTCTGTGCAAGAAGAAACTGCTAAATAGGGAGTTAAAGTCAACATGCAGCGTCCGTCTAACCATTCAGCTGCTGAACGCGAGTGAGGCGGCCAAGTACCCGGCAGATTCTGGAAACATGGATGGCCCGGGCAATCGCTTTCCCACCCTGATAAGACCCACGAGGGAACACGGAAGGCTTCGAGACAAACTTCTATATAATCAAATTGAACATCTGAAGGGCATTGTTGACTATGTGACCGGCATTCCGAGTCTCAGGCTCTTCATTGTGTTCGTTGTCTTGGTCGTGCTTCTCTTTTTGAAAGTTAAAATAGCCGATGTGGTGCGTGCTGTGGTGGCAGTCTTCAAGGTCATGCACGGGTTTGCTGTCGAACACCCGATATTGTTGAGATCCGTAGTAATGTGCCGCGGGATCACCTTCATTGTGTGGATATTCAAAATGTGGGAAATTTTCACTCCCACAAAGATCGATGATTTAGAAGAAAGTCACCCAGAAAGCAGCCACAGTGTCACCCGAAAATCTTTTAAGACACAACAGGCGATTCTACAATCAGCAAGAAGCAAGCAGGTGCCAGCGGCGGGAGAAAAAGTCAAAGCAGATCAGAACGGTAACTTGAAAAGGAAGACAGGGGGAGGCCGGACCGCGGGCACGCTGGATGCAGCCCAATCTTCACGTGACGCTCACCATGGTAAAGCGACATTTGGCTTTGTTGACACACTGCTACTCTTGCTTCGTGCTGTGGTTCCAGTGATGCTGTTCATCTATATGTTGGCTGTGTTGCATGATTGAGGAACACAGCAGCACCGTTTAGTTTGGAAAGTGGGTAGCGATTCGAGTCCTGATATCCGATGGCCACTTTTCTTTGGTTGAGTGGTCAAAGATCATCCTCATGCTGCCACAATACTATCCGGAACGGGATTTGCAATGTTATATGCATTAAGGAACTTCCGCGGCAACATGTAGCCTCTCTCTCAATAACAAAGAAAACCAAGAAAAACGAGGCGTCACTATAAAATAACCTGCGCTACTAACGGGCGGAGGCAGACCATCTAAAGAGTCTCACTCAAAATGCCTACCACCACCACAGCTAGAAAATATAGAAAAAAAGAAGAAAAAAAAAAGCTATGGCGATAGATAATGATAATATTTTCTTCTCATCTATAGCGAATAATAATGTTTTTGTTAAGCAAAAATAAAAACAATTATATTTTTAATGCAAGGATTCACCATTCCTAAAATGCATCAAATGTAAACCAAACATGCATAATTTATTTAAGACTTTAACCAAAAATTCTTGATGATATATATTAATTTTCTGTTCTGACATTTCATTATTATTATTCTTTTTATATTTAGTTAAGTAAATAGTTTTTTTTTTATTTATTGTTATTTGTCTTTTTTATTTATTTATATAAATATTTCTATTTTTAGCTGTGTACCTCAAAATGTGTTTGAATTAGGTTCTCTTTTTTATGGAAATATATTCAATAAAGATGAAAAATTATGTGTTTATTTCTTTTTTTTTCATGTATTTTACATAGATTTTACTTATTCAATTTTAAATAATATTGTCGAGCAAATATTTACTGCATTGAAGTTATTTGCTAATTTTGGAACTTTGATTGATTAATTTTACATGTTTCATTCACACACACACACACACACACACACACACACACACACACACCTAACCTTTTACCACACTTCTTCGTTATATCGCCTTCTGCTGCAGAGTGTGTCCATCCGTGTGTGTGTGTGTGTGTGTGTGTGTGTTTGTGTGTGTGTGTGTGTGTGTGTGTGTGTGTGTGTGTGTGTGTGTGTGTGTGTGTGTGTGTGTGTGTGTGTGTGTGCTGAAGTAAAGTAAAACTAGAACAAGCAAAATACAGGCTTGCGCCAAACATTATTATCTTAAAAATCCCATCAATTCTATAGTGATGTTTATTATCATATATTGCCAGTTAAGGGCCTCAGTTTTTTAAGGTTTTTTTACTAAGCAAAACTCCAAAATACCATATAGAAGAAACGATACATTTCAAGATCATACAAATGCTTTTGGAAACGACCAGACGAACACTAAATTAGCATGATCATAGAGAGTAGGAGGAGAAGGAGTAAGGAGTTGAAGGAAGTTGCGTAGGAGGAGGAGGAGGAGGAGGAGAAGAATGAGGGGTTATGCTGGTCTCTTCCTCTCCTGTCTGCCTGGATCAACAAGTCTGGCCCCCAAAAACCTTCCCGCCATCGACCTCGCTCCCCTCGCTTCCCTCCCGCTGGCTAGCCTCCCTTCCACTTCCTAAACCTCTTTCCCTCTCTTTCTACCGCTGTCTTTCCTCCCTTCCTCTCGCTGTCTGTCGTCTCTTCCTCCCTTCCGCTACCTAAGCCTTCCTTTTTTTACTCACACCCTCCTTCCTTCCTTTTCTCCCTCCATCTCGCCGCCTAAAAGATATGAAGACAGCAGATGTTACTACATGAAGTAAAATTTTTATCTCCAGAAGATTTTGCGAAACCGTGTGTGTGTGATGTGTGAATGTGTATGTGTGTGTTTTTTTTTTTTTTATCTTTTACCCATGGCGCCGGTAGGTTTCTTGGAGACCTTAGATGGTTGGCCTCCGCCCGTTAGTAGCGCGGGTTAGATTTTTTAAGTGACGCCTTGTTTCTTCTTCTTGATAGGCTCATGCTGCCAGCGGAAGCTCCTCACGCATATAACGTTGCAGTCCCGGCGAGGATGGTGTTATGGCAGCATGTGGGTGATCTTAGGCCACTCGGCGGTAGTAACGTAGAAAAGTGGCCAGCCCGTGCCGAGGCTCGAACGCGGGATCCTGAGCTGCTATGCCCGACCGCTAGCCACTAGACCACCGCCTCCGAGTGTGTGTGTGTGTGTGTGTGTGTGTGTGTGTGTGTGTGTGTGTGTGTGTGTGTGTGTGTGTGTGTGTGTGTGTGTGTGTGTGTGTGTGTGCGTGCGCGCGTGTGTGTGCGTGCGCGCGTGTGTGTGTATAGTTTAATGTAGCTGGCTGTGAACTTGAAGAAAAAAAACGGAGCTCCATGAAAAGCGTCATGATAGCGGATTAGAAACTCGATGCATACCATGAATGTTAAACTAACTCTTTTTGAAGGCATCACAAAGAGACTCATGGAAGTGGAATATCATAATATGAAAAATGAGACATACTGAAGGGAACGTCATTTTAACACCTAGATCACTGGTGGTATTTCCCGCACACCTGGCTGTCACCTCTTTGAGCCCAGACTATGAGAGATTAATTAAAACATCTTGTAATTTATGTACCTGTTTCCACACCATTATGTATTCCTTCCACGTCCTTACTTTCCTCTCATCCACATCTTCCACATTTCTTATTCACTTTTCTCTCATTCACATTCTTATTTTCCGATCCCAACATTCTCCCTTTACCATCCTATTTTTCTTCTTCCTATTATTTGGTGCCTTTGATCCTTGATATTTTTCTCGTTTCTTTGTGTCTAATATGTCTGGTTGTGTGTCTGTATGTTTGTCTGTCTGTGTGTCTGTCTGTCTGTTCCATTTGTAAAAGATAAGGAGAATTTTGAGAGCAGGGTATTTTTGTTCCTTCTTACATTATACACATTTTTTTTGTTTTCCTCATGCATCACTACTTTTTAGGCACAGTTTTTCTTTGTCTTCAACCTCCCTTTCTTTCCGTCACCACCACCTCCTTTCTCTGCCATCCTCTATCTCTTTATCCGCTACATTTTCTTTTCTCTTTCATCACCGACATATTTTTTTCTGCTACTAGGCTTATATGTCCTCCCTTCCCGTCACTTGTCTCATTCTTTCTTCCTTCCTCACCCTACCCTACACCTTGCGAATTACTTTTTTTGTGTTGTCTACTATTCTTTCTGAGTACAAAAAATATGCGTCAGTCAGTCTTAGCATCCTCCTCTTTACACCGTTGCCATGGACACCCCCTACCCTAATTCTTTCTCTCCACCGTCCTCTCTCCCTGCCGTTACTACATGGGTTACCAATCACGAATCCAATGCCCACTACGAGGTCATGAAAGATTCAAAAAAATTATGAGTTTGAATTAATAAACCGTAATTTCCTAACCGATATATTGGAAGCTTGATATTATATTATTCACTTTTTTCCTCTATCTTAAGGCATCATTACATTAATAAATATTACTAATAATCAAACATTTTAAGAATTACACATGAGAAGCCTCCGAGAGTATCATAGTTTGGTTAGGGAAAGACAGAAGAAAAAAGATCAGAAACCATTATTGTAATACCTTGCTTCTCGCTCTCTCTTCCCACCTCTCTCTCTTTATCTTTCTCTCATCTGTTCTTACTGAATTTTCTCTCACAATTCCACCATTTGCCTTCCACTACTTCTGTGCTTTACTGCATTTATAAGACAAGGTATGCGGCTCAAAAAGCATGCTCTCTCTTGATGAAATGGATGATAAAAGCCAAGTCCTCCCCTTCCCCGCCCAACTGATACATTTACATGTCCTGCAATAACACGTTCTCTTAATGTTAGCTCGCTTGTTCAGTCCTCAAACTCACCCATGAATTTGCAGTTGAGTCCAGCTAAGTACACCAATGACTAAGTTACCCTGACCCCGTCCTCCCACCATTGGCCAGCGCAAGGCTCTAGCTATGGGGATTAAAAGAATTTATATATATTATTTTTTCCTCTTTTCTCTGGAGGTTAAGAAGATACTGAAGATTTGCTTTAATCGTCCAAACAGCCTCTTGAAAACTAGTTAAAAGATATATATGAATACAAAAATATATTGCAGGAAATTAACACATCAAGTTTTCATGAGGCAAATAAGTCATTATAATTATGTAATAATGAAAACCATTTATTATGTTTAAGAAAAGTGTTGAGCAGACTACACACACCAGTGAATGATCAGTATTAAGGTATAATTACTATAGAACATTATATTGACGTAGAAGAGTATGGGGCGATGAAGTACGTTAACGCAACTCTGCAACAAGCCATGCACCATACAACACCATAATACAATCACAATAATGAAAAGGGAAAATGTGTATTGGATGTGAGCCTTTATGAAAACTAATGCAATTATATAATTCCTAGAAAATAGAGCAACTTCAATTTACGTAAATGGAGTTGGTCATTTGAAAATTTCATATTTCACATGAATTTTTTTTTTTTTTCAGTAAATATTAGTTACCATGGTCAGACATCGCTGTTTTACTATACTATGTTCCACTCTCTCTCTCTCTCTCTCTCTCTCTCTCTCTCTCTCTCTCTCTCTCTCTCTCTCTCTCTCTCTCTCTCTCTCTCTCTCTCTCTCTCTCTCTCTCTCTCTTCTCTCTCTGTTGGTCCGCATAGCAAGGTTCAAAGGTCTGGTTTGTTTACAGTAAAGCTTGTGCCCATTAAATGTGTGTATGCGTGTGTTTTTGTGTTCATGTGTGTGTGTGTGTGTGTGTGTGTCTATGTGTGTGTGTGTGTGTGTGTGTGTGTGTGTGTGTGTGTGTGTGTGTGTGTGTGTGTGTGTGTGTGTGTGTATGTCTGTGTGTATGTGTGTGTGTGTGGGTGTGTGGGTGTGTGTGTGTGTCTATGTGTGTGTGTGTGTGTGTGTGTGTGTGTGTGTGTGTGTGTGTGTGTGTGTGTGTGTGTGTGTGTGTGTGTGTGTGTGTGTGTGTGTGTGTGGGTGTGTGTGTGTGTGTGTGTCTATGTATATGCGTGTGTGAGTGTGCGTTTGTGGGTGTGTATTTGTGAAAAAAAATCCTGACAAAAAATCACACACGCACACGCATACACTCACACACACACACACACACACACACACACACACACACACACACACACACACACACACACACACACACACATTTCCACACGAGCAAGCAGATATCATACACCTGCTCACCCCCCCATCCACGTCCCCCCCCCCCCCGACCAACACCCCATCACACACACACACACACACACACACACACACACACACACACACACACACACACACACACACACACACACACGCAAGACATCGACGTCAACACTTAAACAGCACATCAGTAAAACAAATAAAACTCACTTTGAAAGTATATAATTAACAAAAATTAATACACCTCTAATTTTATCCTGAACTTGAAATATATTGTCATCATTAATTAACTTCTTTCTCGTGCAACACTATTTATCGTTCTGGTTCATTGCACTCTTTCTTCCGTCCGTTACCCTTCCCTTCTTTTCTATACTTTGAGCTCTATTTTTAACTGTATTTCCTCCTCCGCTTTTCCTCTTTGAACTTCTTCCTCCCCCTTGTTGTGCTCGGTGTCTCGTCCCTAATCTTCGGGAAAGCAAGGATCACCTGGGCATGATTTCCCCTGTTGACAAGGTGAGGTGTTGCTGCTGCAGCCGCGAATCAGGTGAAATACGATCGGGAAATTTTTTTTTTATAATTTTCACATCTGAATGTTGTGAGGATGAAAAGTAAAATTCAAGATGAAAGTGAGAAATAATGTGAATGTGATCAATGTATTAAATCACCTTCAGTTTTAAGTTAAATCGGTGTTTTTTCATGAACAAAAAAAAATTATTGATTATTAATATGAGATAATAAAGAATCCTGGTCAGACATTTTTTTATATATCAATTATAAAGTATTTTGTGTCTATTTTGTTACCAACAAATATTTTTTGGTATTTTCTAAAGACTTAGAATATCCTGGTAAAGTTGTAAACATCGATTACGTGAAAGAATATCCCCAATTATTATTCTCAAAATTCCTAGACATTCAACTCCTGTAAGCGGATAAGACTAAGACTTTTCCAAACAACACCAGTGTGCACCAACAAACTGATTTTCTTTTTTTTTTGACAAGGAGCCAATATTAGCAGGAGCACGCAGAGGCACGCACGCACTCACTCACACAATATTAACACACACACACACACACACACACACACACACACACACACACACACACACACACACACACACACACACACACACACACACACACACACACAATTTTCTTCCCTTCCTTCTAACCACCTCACGTTGTTCCTTCTCTTGACTTCAGCTTTATGAGAACAAAAACAGAATGTGAAGCCTTACGTAACCCGGGGATAGCGTTGAGCAAATTTCCACTTTATAAAACAAAACCAGCGGACATGTAACAAAGTACTTGAATAAATTGCATCACTTTGTCTCACACACGCACTCGCTTTATACCGTCACCCTTCCTCCTTTCCTCACTGTTTCCACCCTTCCTACCTCATCTAGCGCCCCTGATTCACCTTCACCTCCACATTTCCTTCCCCCCTTTATGACTCACTATGCACACCACCCTTGTTTAGGCTTGCAAGGCTGTAGCTCGGGACGGACGGATGGACGTGTGAGAAGAGTCAGAAAAGTTTCGAAGGCAGGAGGAAGAGGAAGAAGAAGAGGCTGTAAATAGGATGATGAGATCAGTATTAAATTGAGAATATTATGCTAGCCAAGTAAGGTAAAGTGAAAGTCATAATGGTTAGGAAGCAGCAGGTGACTCGTTAATTAATGCAGTACATCTGAGAACGGAACATGACGTCTGATGAAGCAAATAGAAAACAAAATTACGACATAAAAATAATTAATACAAGAAAAAAAATAGAATCAAAACATAAATTGAGGAACGAAACTTTGGGGGAATCAACAAGATATATGAAAAAGAAGAAGGAAAAAAAAAGAGAAACGAAAAACAGACAATACAAACAAAATCAGGGATAGAAAATCTTATTCATCGTAACAAGATTTTTCCTTCAAGGTTAAGTGGCTTGGTTATGTTCCTCCTCACGTCCCGAGGCTCTTGGTGTCCTGCTAGTGGCGTCAGGAAGGGATGGAAAGCTGCGAAGAGGAAGACATAGGATCTAATGGGGAGGAAGGGCAGGATAGGAAGGATAAAAGTTGTACGGAAGGCAGGAGGGAGATGATCGGCAAAAGAAGAGGAGGAGAAAGAGGAGAGAAGGCGAAAAGAAGACCATCGTAAGGAATGAGAGAGAAAAAGTGACTGGAAGTGGCGGAGGAAAGAAAAATAATGAGGAAGGGAGGCGGAAGGGTAAGGCTAGGAAGGAATAATCAAGGGAGAAAGACTATAGACAAAAGGGAGAGGGAGAAGAAAGGAGGAGGAAAGCCGCAGGGAGGAGGTTGCTCTTCCTCTTTACTGGGGAAGCAGGAAAAAACTTTGACTTCCAATGTGTGTAAGCCAAGCCGCCTTGTTTATTTGTTGTCAGTGATGTTGGCTTTGTTATGGATTGAATGTAATGGTACTCTGACCTTAAATGAGAATAGTAATTTTCGTCGCAACGACTCCTAATCTTTTGGTTTTTTTTTTTTTTCTCTCTCTCTCTCTCTCTCTCTCTCTCTCTCTCTCTCTCTCTCTCTCTCTCTCTCTCTCTCTCTCTCTCTCTCTCTCTCTCTCTCTTCTCTCTCTCTCTTTCTCTCTCTCTCTCTCTCTCTCATAGGAAATATTTGAAAACACGGTCTTTTCTTTCTATTCACTGGCCGTCGCTGGTCGATATCGCTTCGTCTGGCTTCACTGAGGAACCAAAATGTCCAGCCACGGCTTTCCCTGATGCACCTTCGCCATGGATAGATTCATGCTCGGGGCTCCAGGTTCGTCACGTGAGAAGCAGCCTTGACGGGTAGCCAGGAGAGAGGGAGAGGAAGGCTGCCAGCATCAAACAGGAAGCACACCACCTGCAATTTCTCATCATCTTCCTCACTATTCCGAGCGACCTCCTGCCATGCACTTTTTTTTTCATTCCCTCCGACAGCCTTTTACTCTTTCATCCTTGTAATAATACTTTTACATGTATTATATTTTATTTTATTTTTTACATTTTTTTTTTCTCGTCATTTATATTTTTCATATTATACGTTATCCTCTTTCTCCTATTCTGCTTCTTTCCTCCTCCTCCTCCTCCTCCTCCTCCTCCTGCTTATATTCATCCTCTTTGTCGTCTTGCATATTTGTTTTTTCCTCTTCTCTTTCTTTTTCTCCTCCTCCTCCTTGCAATTCTTCTTAAACCTCAGCATTAGAAACCTCTTATCATATCGAGCAAAACGTGGAAATGGCATAAGAAAGATAACTAATTGGAGACGAACAGAAAAAAAAATATGGAAATTATCATCTCCGACTTCTCTGCACCAAAACTTTGGCTCAAAATTTCACCGGTGGAGCTTCAGAAGAGGACTAATTTTTTTTTTCTCCAGCCCCCACACTTGATTTTCTCCCAACTCAGGGTAAGGATGAAGCTTGATGAAGGAATAAAGTCTGCAGCAAGGGAGGGAGGGAACCGTGTGGTGCGTCGAATGGTTTCCGAACTCGTCTTGGCCAGCCACAACTTTGGAGGTGTTGGTGATGTAAGGAAGGGAAGGAAGGAAGGAAGGAAGGAAGGAAGGAAGGAAGGAAGGAAGGAAGGAAGGAAGAAGGAAAGAAGGAGGGACGAACCGGGAAAACGATGCAGTCTGGGGTTGATATATATGTCTCTCTCAAAGAATATAGAGTTTTGTCCTGCTGGTGTGGTCATGTATTTATTCATTTATGTGTTTTATTGCCTGCTATTATGAAAGAATTGTATGTGATCTCTCTCTCTCTCTCTCTCTCTCTCTCTCTCTCTCTCTCTCTCTCTCTCTCTCTCTCTCTCTCTTCTCTCTCTCTCTCTCTCTCTCTCTCTCTCTCTTCTCTCTCTCTCTCTCTCTCTCTCTCTCTCTCTCTCTCTCTCTCTCTCTCTCTCTCTCTCTCTCTCTCTCTCTCTCTCTCTCTCTCTCTCTCTCTCTCTCTAAGCAGCCAGGAATGATACTAAATCCCTCGTGAGTAATCTTTATCACACTTATCCTATACGGTTTAAGCCATTGCAGTAACAAGTAGTATTATGGTGGACTCTTATTGGCCAGACTCCCTTCTTTGGTGCTCGAGTGGCGGCTTCTGACATACCATATGACAAAATTGTTCACTCTTGCCGAGGACGGAGAAGCCATGGCAAGGCTGAAGCCAGTGAAGGCAGCCAATGTTTGTGATATGAGGAAGGAATTGGTGAAAGTTAGGCAAGGGTCTAGTCCAAGTTGTGCGTCCCTTTCCACCTGTTGCACGCCAGTCTGAATACTTTCCTCTTGTCTGGAACAGGAATCTTGTTTTTCTCTCTATACGTAGAGTCTGGACCATGAGACAGGATATGCTGTGAGTTGAAGGATTTGTGTTCTGCTTCTTTCGGTGTAAAAATTTATATAAGAACTTTCATGGAACGGGTATTGAGCAGAGTTACGGACTAGAGTAGTTACAGAGTGTCTATCACTAATGTCATTGTCATATATTGATGAGGGAATTAAATCATGTTGACTATCGAGACACTGCACCTGGAGGTAAGCTGTCCCGAGGAAAACTGATATCGTAGAGAGTTTCAATCCTCAGATTATAACAACGATGAGTCAAGTTAGTCACACAAAGGATTAACTTGGCTGATGGTGTCATGAAGTCCATCAGTATAAGTGTATGACGCCTTCGATGCAATTGTGGAAAGACGATGATTGGAATGATTAAAGTGCAGATACTCACTGTGGTGGAATAAAAGGAAATATTTTGTCTTTCCATATATATCTTTACACAACAATGGCGCATCACTGAGCTCACGTGTTAAGTCAGCGACTGTTCCATGACAATATAAACTCTCTGACAAATGTTGAGTAACCTGTCCCAGTCACCATTCCTCCCTTGCTGGACACTTCACTCACTTGCTGCTTGCGGTCCGCCGGTACATATTTTGTTTTAAACTGTTCTCTGATCAGCTCACCTCACATTCCTTCTTCCACCCACCATCCTCCTTACCGCCTGGTGTAACATATCATATATAACATAATAACATATCACCCATGGGAGAAGAAGAAAAGGAGAGAGAAAGATGAGTGAAGGAGGCAAAGGGGGGGGGGGGTAGAAACGAAACAAGGACGAGGGAAGAGGATGAAATTAAGAGAATGGGATTAAAATTAATTATAATGAGACAGTTGTATGGCAATGAATACATCATTTCACATATTTTACATTCAAAAAGGGATGTCCTATTAATAAGGAAAACGTCAGTGATTATGATAATGCTGAGAGCTTCATATATAAGAAAGAGTGTGTGTTTGTTTGTGTGTGTGTGTGTGTGTGTGTGTGTGTGTGTGTGTGTGTGTGTGTGTGTGTGTGTGTGTGTGTGTGTGTGCGTGCGTGCGTGTGTGTGTGTGTGTATGTGTGTGTGTGAGATACATAATCAGGGTTTAGCCACATCGGGCCGCCAGCTTATATTATCCCCTTAGAAATCCTGACAACTGACAGATTATCAGCAGAAATTTGGACTTAAGATTTAAGGAAGACGTGAAACAAAGTGAATGAGTGCGGCAAATTAATCGACTATAAACCTTGTGAGCTGCAGTCTATATTTATATCTATCACGTTCGATGGCTGCACGTGCCGCACTTCCCGGGAATCAGACCTGCTAAACTGATTATTGCCCCGTGAGACAATGCAGTGGAGGCCAGGATGACGCCGCAGAGCTGGTGACGGGAATAAAGATATCGATCCAGCCACGAGTTGTATTGAAATGGGAAGGATCGCTGCGTTGAGACCAGCACACAGAGACCATCAGGAGAGGAGGCGAAAGAAAGGAGAATCGAATGACCTCTTAACGTATGCCCGATAATGATGATGATGATGATGATGATGATGATGATGATGATAAGATAGTACGCTGCTATTCCTAGCGGACATTTCCTTTGCTTTGGACTAATTTATAAATCTTCCTTATTAGTATTCCGCAGTTCTTTGACTGAACAGTAGAGGCGTTCCGAAACCTTGTAACCTGACTACATAAGTAAACCGTTATTGCGTGTGTTCTTCCTGACTCCTGAATACTGCAACAAACAGCCCCAAGCCTCTGTCACACATCCCTGGCCACATGTCCCGCCTCGTAATAGTAGATGGGAACGCCATCAAAAGAAGAACAAAAATTAGATTAGAGAGTGGGTTTGGGGATTGGAGCAAAAATTTGCTGAACGAAATTCAAATACTAACGAGAAAAGTCAGTATGCAGAGAGATGGATAAAGAGAAATGTCATATACATGTGAGTGTGTGTGTGTGTGTGTGTGTGTGTGTGTGTGTGTGTGTGTGGATGTGTGTGTGTGTGTGTGTGTGTGTGTGTGTGTGTGTGTGTGTGTGTGTGTGTGTGTGTGGATGTGTGTGTGTGTGTGTGTGTGTGTGTATGTGTGTGTGTGTGTGTGTGTGTGTGTGTGTGTGTGTGTGTGTGTGTGGATGTGTGTGTGTGTGTGTGTGTGTGTGTGTGTGTGTGTGTGTGTGTGTGTGTGTGTGTGTGTGTGTGTATGTGCGTCTGTATGTGTGTGTGTATATATATATATATATATATATATATATATATATATATATATATATATATATACACAAAGAAAACACACACACACACACACACACACACACACACACACACACACACACACACACACACACACACACACACACACACACACACACACACAGCCAAATAGCAAATACCGATCGAACCATATTTTACCAAGAAATATGAAAAATGCGGTTGATATGGAATAATAGGAAATAAAACGCAAGGCAACAAAACGAGATATAATAGAAAATTTCAAGAAACAATGATAGATATTTACTGTACATGCATACATACAGTAAACCGGAAAGCGAGGCCAGAAGGAAACACGTCTCACCAAACACACACATACAGAAGGTGACTCACCGTCCATGACGCGATCAAATTTAACACCATAGCTCATCACTATACGCCAAGAAGGAAGCCGACTCATAGCAGCTAACGCACGCCAAGCCATGACGAGGCTTCACGGTAAGGATACGATAATTATAGGGGAAAGAGAGAGAGAGAGAGAGAGAGAGAGAGAGAGAGAGAGAGAGAGAGAGAGAGAGAGAGAGAGAGAGAGAGAGAGAGAGAGAGAGAGAGAAAAAAAAAAAGGGTTGAGGAGCAATGCATCACTAGATTTTAGGGTGAAAAAGAACAGCAACAGCGCTGGCCGATAAACACGTATTCTTACCTGCACCAAAATACCTTAATTATTGTTGTGAAGCTAAATTTGTCGGCCTGTTTATAGCGGCCGTCTCATTCTGGCGCCAGCGAGGGGCGTGGAAGGGTAGTGGAAGGGGAGAAGAGAGAGAGAGAGAGAGAGAGAGAGAGAGAGAGAGAGAGAGAGAGAGAGAGAGAGAGAGAGAGAGAGAGAGAGAGAGAGAGAGAGAGAGAGAGAGAGAGAGAGAGAGAGAGAGAGAGAGAGAGAGAGAGAGAGAGAGAGAGAGAGAGAGAGAGAAAAAAAAAAATTAGCAACGAGTATGACAATGAAAGGAAATCCCAAAAATAGTACAATAATAGTGCAAAAATGCCACTCTCCTTTGTGTGGCGTAGACGAGGCAATAAGAGACGAAATATGACGAGAAGAAACACGGAATAAGGCGATTGTAGGAGGCGATGGAAAGAAACAGGGATCCGATGACGTGGGTGGAGAGAATGAAGGTAGGAATGTTATGCGTTGATAAAGATGGGAAAGAGTGATGTGGAGGCGGCGGGAGGTAGCTGAAGAGAGTCGAGTGGGAGGAAATTTGAATGGAAACGCTGCCGAAGAGTTAAGCGAGACGTGTTGAACTTGGTCTTGTTTGGGAGGAAGTTGTAATAGAATTTTAAAGTGAGGGAGGAATGACGTACTTTACCCTTCCTCTCTCCCTCCCGATGCCCCTTTCCTTCCTCCCCCTGCACATACGTACGACACCCGTCTGCTTACCCTTCACTCAAAGTTTTGATAACTTAATCAAACTCCTTTCCTCTTCCTGGGTTGACATACTTCATAGGGTTCACCACACTGCCACGTTTCACCTACACCCACTCCACATCGCTGCTGGGTATGATCACCACAAGCTGTTATCCTAAGCGGTGTGAGTTTCGATCAGATTGCCAATGACGGGGAAAGGCTTTGCTTGTTAACCAAAAAACAAGAGTGTTAATCTGGGATCCCAGACATTATCCAGCAAAGTGTAATGTAAATTCTTAATTGTCATCGGAATGGTGTGATAGCTACTAGATAATTACAAAATTCCCGGCACGCTTGACACAGCAATTCCTCTCCCCAGATCGAAGCATTCACCCAGGAACGTGATCGCCATCCAGCGCTGCTCCCAAAGATAAAGCTCAAAATAAAATTCTTAATACCAATTTCTCAAGTTCTTATTAATTACGTATCATTGAAATGTTCTGATAACTTTCAACAAAAACTATTTTTCTTTTTATAGAAACTCTTCCGTCATTTATTGCATATTATAGCCAGTTCATTACTGATTTCAACGGTTGCTAATGATCAATTTTCCTATGACGCACGTATGCATTTGTTTCAATCAATATGTCATAGTAATGAAGCTTGTTGAAAAAAATTTTTTCAACGTTTCATTCTCAAAGGGAGTTTGTTGAAGTTCCGTCACACAGAAAAAATATGATAAGGTGTATTCATTGAGGTAAGAACTTACTTGATTTTTCTTAAGTCCATGGATGAAGGTGAGTTGCATTTGTACGGTATTGAGGGAGCTTATGAGGGCACGGGTAAAAGATAAGCCTAATTTACCTTCCGTTGGTGCACGTCATTTAAGCTGCAAGGGAAGATGTGTAACGTATGGGTGATTTGGGTCGTTAAACCATGCGAAGCTGGTCAGCCAATGCCAATGCAACATATTTTTTGTTATCATTACACCCACAACCATTTGGGAGTCACCTTCAACAAAAAAAATATATAAATCCAAACTATCAGAAGGAAACCAATTGATTTTGAGATGAAACGTTTTGCTGCATGCATGGGCGAGGTTTGTGGGTGTTCGATTCATACATTTCCTTTTGACTATGTAGTTGTGTGACCTTGATACGTGTGTACCAGAAATGGTTACATGTCATTTAGCACACACACACACACACACACACACACACACACACACACACACACACACACACACACACACACACACACACACAATGCACGCACACACGCACGCAAAAAAATAAGGTGAGATATTAAAGATATGATCTGGAAGCGGTCAAGGCAAATTACCAGCAACGTGTGAAGTATTAAGTTTGGAAGGGAGGAGGGGGAAGATTTAGAGAAAGAGAAAGTGTGCGTGTGTGTGCGTGTGTGTGCGTGTGTTTGCGTGTGTGTGTGTGTGTGTGTGTGTGTGTGTGTGTGTGTGTGTGTGTGTGTGTGTGTGTGTGCAAACGTAGAGACACACAGGAAAATAGAGATATGATAATATTGACAGTGACAATAAGCAGTGAATTTGCACATAATACGTTAATTAAGAATAAGTAATTGCATCCCTTGGTAAGGTGTTCGATGAGAAAAAGGATAATATTTTTTGAAACATCTATGATAAGATTTGTAGATACCTTGGTGTATGAGGCGGAAATCCTTACATATAGTTTTTTTTCACAACTGATGGAGTGGAATGTTAATGGAGCCATCCAAACAGGCTCTTATCAGCACGAGATGGTTCTGACGCCTCACTGTAATCACGGGGGAGGAACATCCGGTGGCAGGAAGTGACTACGGCGAGGGTTGAAAGGAAGTCTCTTTACAATTTAACGAAGCATAATGATGGATGTTGGAGAGACGCCAAACATGTAGTGTGCACATATTCTCCTCGTAGTAGGCGTATAAGGTTCCTACCTTATCTCTACAGATTAGTTTAAGGGTGTTGAGTGGCCCACCTCACTACAGTCAAAAGTGTGCTACAGCTCACAGGTAAGAGTAGGTCTTGTCGGAGTTGCTGGGCTGTACGAAGCACATCCCTGAGGCACTAGAAGCGGGGAATGAGGTGCTTATAACTTTATCATCATAAACCCAAACCAGAATTGACAGATCTTTACATAAAAAGAAATATGTTATTAATTTCAACTCACCTAACTATCTGCAGAATTAAATGAAAGCTATTCAATCTTCTGTGGCAAAGCATATTGTGTAAACTTTTAAATATTAAGGATATGTGTAGTAAACAGCATCACCAATGGCTATAATATATTAATAACATCTGTTACATTGGTTATTAGATTTATTTTTAAATGTTAGGTATATCAAACGTTTTTTTTTGTTGCAAACTCTAAGTTGAGAGAAGACAAATTTCGAACGGCGTTTTATTTATCACATTAAAACTAAAAGCACTTATACTTAATATGATAATAGCAGCGTTTGAGCCTTCGTATATAATCACTTTTCCAGAATTCAGTTTATTTTTTCTATCAATCCTTCGACAAGTTTCAGACATTTGTTCATCTTTAGTTAACTAGGAGGTATGGTACTATAAGGATATTATAACCCTCCTTGCAGTCCCATCAGATTTATCAATTTACTTTTTCTGTCAGAGTCCACAAAGTAATCACAAACTATTCACAGCTAACGAAGCTCTCTATTTTTAACCCAACAAACCTTCCCTAACTGAGTCTGCCACATCTACATTTTTTCAAAACACTCATACACTTTACCTCAATGTTTCATGTAGTTACTCTCCGTATCACTTTCACACTTTTAACACCGAGAAACACTCACTATCGGTCACACGCCACTGCAAAACACTCCCTTTACGATTCCCAAGGTCACATATCCCATTCTCTTTAATTTGCCAACACTTCAACCGCTGGCCTCCCCTCGACGCTTAATGAACAGCTGTCAAGATTATTTTGCTGGTGACGTCACTATTTTCACACAACCTAATTCTTTTTTACCATTTTGTTTGCCTCGCTGACCTACTTAATCTGCTTGACGTCAAGGTGGTGTTGTGAAAGGAGAGGAAATGTAATTTTTTAACCATACATTAGTTTTGAGAGTTAAGAGAAGTGAAGGGCAAACGTTGTGTGTTTTTTGTTTTTCTTTATATATTTTTTTCTATTCATTTTATTATATTTATTTATTTAGTTAATTTTTGTGTCTGATTTCATTTACATCATTACTATCTCAATATTTTTTAGGGGGGGGGGGGGAAGGGGTATACTATATTCCTTTGAAATTAACAGTTACCTCTCTCTCTAACTATTTATCTATCTATCCATCTATCTATCAATCTATTTATCTACTAATTTCTCTCTTCAAAACTTCTTCAAAACACTTCCACTCGTTACATTCTCTCAATATGAAACTAAATTTCACCCACTCACTCACCCATCTCACTCACTTTTCCTTTCAGTTTTCTCCACAACGTCCGTGTTTAGGGATGAACACGGCTCCAAATACAGGACTGTTAGGTTGATCATCGTTACTGCTGTACGTTATGATGGTAAGGTTACGAAGGATAGAGACGCAATCATCTTCATAGGCAGGGTGAAGATATAGTTAGATAGATAGATACAGTTGATAAATAAATAAATAGATAGATATATAGATAGATAGATAGAGAGATAGATCATCAGTTAATATATTGATAGATAGAGTGATGGATTAATGTTATAGATGCAAATACTTAACAGATATTCCTATTCCATATTTAGTACCTTAAGAGGAGACAAAATCCTCTAATTACAAGTAAGGAAAATAAAAAGGAATTGAAAGATTTCTATGACCAGCTGATTTTATAAAGATTGATTTTAAAACTAATACA
>JAXIVD010003256.1:35000-37500 GCA_036785275.1 Cancer borealis
AAAACATCGACAATGATTTCAGAGTTACAGTCACTAATTTACATTTGTGTACATGATCTCTTGCCTCAAACACAATGCGTTTCCATATCATTGGAATGGTCTAACACTCGGGGCCAGGTGCCAGAGCCTCAACAAAAGGTGTGCTTCCTTTGTGCAGGGCTTTGTGTTCCCACCTTTGCCGAAGCGGACGCAGCACAACAACCCCAACAGTCTTTCTCCTTTATTGTTTGGTCGATAAATCAGTAACTGAAAAAACCAGAGTAAAAGAAATTCTATAGGCGTTTTTTTGTAAGTGCGCGGAACAGTAAACGCGTTTGCTCTTTGCATTATTACAAAACACCTAACTAACAGCGACGCCAAGAAATAATACAAAACAAGATTTTCAGAAGAAAATAATACATTTCTAGCATTTGGCCAAGATACTGAATGAATAACTTAGAAAATGCGTACAACATTAAGGTAATGAAGACTGGACGGATAAAATATATTTTTTCAATATCATACAGGAGAAACAAGAAATTGGCTGTATTATGAATACAGAGAAGCATCACGCCATCTGAAGGCAACATAAATTGCTCTGATGAACTGCATTTTTGAGACGTGTTTCAGACACAGGCTGTTTCGTCTCTTTTAAATAACAAATAGGAATGTCTTAAGAAAACATTATTGTATCTATAGCTGCTTCACATCCCGCCTGTCTGCCATCAGCTAAAACCAGCTGGTGATACGTGTTTTAAATTCGTGCACTTATAAAAAAGGCCTATAATACAGTAGTCCCTCAGCGTTGTTGTGGTTGTATACCTGATTTATGTTCAAAGACAAAGGACACCGAGATTATAACTATAAAAAAAATACCAGTGGATCTGAGAAAAAGTGGGTATATAAAGTAAACAATCTCGTGGCTGTATAGTTTATACAGTCGTTGATATTTCGACATTGAATCTATTTTTACTTGAATTAGTCTATATAATTGTCTTACTTAGTCTGTTTATTGTGAATCCACACTTTAATGAACTTTCTCCTTTAATGAAAGTCTGGCATCTGCGAAAAGAAAACCAGATTCGAGTATATAATCAATTTGTCCTTTTGTTAGTTAATATTTTAAAGCACCCAACCATGAATGTTATGCATCACATTCATTGCATTTAGTTATATTATTTCTTACTTCAATTAAACTATTTTTTCCAGTCAGATATATATTCAAACACGACATATAAAACATTTGTTTTCGGATTTGATCATATGATTCGCCCCTAACTGTTTGTTTTCCATTACTGGATCTCCTTTACCATTTCATGCATGAGTTACGTATGTTTACACTTACTACAAACAAAAACAATTATGATTTTATTCAACACAGGGTCAGTAGTAGTTTACTGACCTTGTTTGATTCTACGAACCCTTGTATTATCAAAATAATATGTTCGTTTTCATCATATTGATCTATCTTATGTTATACACTATTATATACGTTTTTCATATGACTCATCATTGTAGTTATTTTTTTCAGAAATTGATTTTGAAAAACATTACATGGCCTTCGTAATATGCGTAATAGAATGCAGATGACGGCCCTTAGATATATTTCAATCACGTGTTCTTTCCTTCTTTCAATGTGTTCAATACACCGACTGATCACCGCCTACATGGTATACACAACCACCTGTATATACACGTGCTAAGCAGCCTGTCTCTGTTGTTCTATAAATGCGTAAATGTCAGACGTGGCTCAGCGAAAAAAGAAGAAAAGTGACATGATCTCCGCCTAAGGGTCGGCAGCAAGGCAGGAGGATAGACCCGTGTTCCTGGCCGTCAGGTGGTCGATGTTATAGTGCCGACACCTTTCCTCCTCTCACTCTCTCTTCCTGCACCGCACAACAACCTGGTTTTAATTGTTTTCTTCCTGTTTCCTTGACACGAGCAATTCTTATTACATCTTTTAGCATGTATACAAAGATTCTCTCTCTCTCTCTCTCTCTCTCTCTCTCTCTCTCTCTCTCTCTCTCTCTCTCTCTCTCTCTCTCTCTCTCTCTCTCTCTCTCTCTCTCTTCCTCGCTTTTAAATTGAAATCTTTTTGTAACATCTAGACTCCAAATCTTTTTTATTCCTCAGCTTTACAGAAACCTTCCGCTTCCTCCATTTTGCTTTAATCTCCGCTTTCATTTTATTTTTTTGAATCATTACTTTTGGACGACGTGATTCCTAACATTCCCATTTCTCCTTAAAAAAAAAGAAGTTACATTTACATGGAATATCGCTAATGAAAAAGTGGATTAATTACACGATTCACTATCATTACCACGTCACTTTTTTTTCCTTATTCCTTTCAGGCTTACCAGGGAAATTCAAGGCCACTGTCATCACAAGGTACGCTATCACCACTTACCCGCAGACTAACATACTTAAGAGACGACCCACACTTACGAATCCCTTTCAAGAAGACGCCACTATTACGCTCCATTACTGAGGCAATAAGGTGGACGCCAAGTGGATGAGGTGT
>JAXIVD010003257.1:5000-10000 GCA_036785275.1 Cancer borealis
ATGGTAACTATGGAACCAACTCCCAGACGACATGAACAACATCCTAACACTTAATTCATTCAAACATAAATCAGAGCTCAAGATTTTTGAAAATTACCAGCAATGTAACTGAAAATTTATCCAGCATTATGAGTAGGTATCTGTATGATTATTATTATAATTATTTATTGTTATACATGCATACATTATTACTTATATTGCTATTATTTCTATTACTAATTATCATTTTCATTTCCATCTACAATTTCTTATAATAAATGCGATGATTATCTGCCTTCAACTGTTTTTGATTACATTATTATTATATTATTAATAATAATATTATTATTATTATTATTATTATTATTATTATTATTATTATGATTATTATTATTATTATTATTATTATTATTATTATTATTATAATTATTGTTATTATTATTATTAATAATATTATTATAATTATTATTACTATTATTATTATTATTATTATTATTATTATTATTATTATTATTATTATTATAATTATTATTATTATTATTATCAATAGTAGTAGTATTGTTATTACCAATATTACTATAATATTATCATTATTACTATATTATATCATAACAATTTAGAAAAAAATATACGTATTCAGTAATTAAGCCCATCTGATTCCACGATTGTTCAAATTGAACATTTTAAGGCATTAGTCAATAAAAGAGTCTCGATTCAATGGACTGCTGCTTGTAAATATTGTATATTGTATATGTATATTATGTTAAGCCCAATAAACAATCAATCAATCATTCAATCAATCAATCTTCTTTCCTCTTTTATGCTATAATTTACTTCGAACTCAATAAGTATTTGGTCGCGCTATACTAGTGGGCACTGGTAACTTATTTATTTAATTACTTCCAGTTCCTCTGTTAATAGTCTTGATGGTTCTTCACCTCTAAATCTTGTGTTCTCCTTAATCCACTGAGTTATAATTTTATTCAATATCAAATCTAACAATACATTACCTCATGATTCTTCTCCTCCTTCAGTAAACTATTTTTCCCAGCAAACTTCTTTCCAGTTGAAATCTCCCATCAAAATTATGTTATCACTGTTTTCTATCATATTCTTTAAACAAGTGTATGTGTCTTTCACCAGATTTCCATACTCTTCTCTCCCACAGGCATTGATCTTGGGTGGAATGTATACTACTACCAACTCTTCCTCTTTCATTACCAACTCTACCTTCAACACCTCTGCCATACCTTCTCTTTTTTTCACCTTCCACATTATCATATCCTTCCTTGTTAACACCATTACTCCGCCTCCCTTTTTTTTTTTTTATGTTTCGCCTCCATATATTGTATTGTATCTCCCCACCTGGGAAATCATTAATTTTTGCTTTTACTAAACAAAATATGTCTGATTTCTTGGCTTTCAGGTAATCATTTATTTATGATAATGTTGATACTAACCCATTTATATTTGTATATGAAGCAAGCCATTTTTTTCTTTTTTTCTGTGAGGTGTGTGTGTGTGTGTGTGTGTGTGTGTGTGTGTGTGTGTGTGTGTGTGTGTGTGTGTGTGTGTGTGTGTGTGTGTGTGTGTGTGTGTGTGTGTGTGTGTGTGTGTGTGTGTGTGTGTGTGTGTGTGTGTGTGTGTGTGTGTGTGAGTGTGTGTATGTGTGTGTGTGTGTGTGTGTGTGTGTGTGTGTGTGTGTGTGTGTGTGTGTGTGTGTGTGTGTGTGTGTGTGTGTGTGTGTGTGTGTGTGTGTGTGTGTGTGTGTGTGTGTGTGTGTGTGTGTGTGTGTGTGTGTGTGTGTGTGTGTGTGTGTGTGTGTGTGTGTGTGTGTGTGTGTGTGTGTGTGTGTGTGTGTGTGTGTGTGTGTGTGTGTTTATTTTCTTTCGGTCTTCTTATGTCAATAAGAATGAATATATATGACAAGTAAAAAGTATTTTGCCTTTATTTTCACAAAATATTAACTTCTCTCATACCTGTTTTCCTTCCAAATCCTCTGGTGCTTTCTTTGTGGAAGCTATGGTACTTGTGGGAGCTCGGGTGGGAAGTGTTCCTGTCCATGGTCGCGTTACAAGACTAATGATGCCTGTGAAATCCGTGACGACACCCATAATGTCTATTAGGTTATCGGGGTTCAGCTCCTCGTAGTCAATTTCCTGCAATGGTAAAATAGTAATGTATCTCTCTTTGCTAAGAAAAAACTACACACACATTTACACACAAAATAAGGAAACACGTGCCATAAAAGAGATAAAAACTGCCTGGGAATAAAGAGTGGTTCAACAGATGTGAGTTGGCAAGGATGGAGAGAGACAAGGCATGGAATATATGGAAAAGAAATAGAAGACATTATTTTTGGATTAATATGTAAATAAAAGAAATTAGTATGTCAAGATTTAGAGAGGCACGAAGAAATTACATGATAGACAATAGTGAACATATGTAAAAACCACCCGAAACTGTTTTACAGATATGTACATTGCAAACTGAAAAACAATGATAAGATTTACAAAAATGCAAAAGAGATGGCTGAAGTGATGAACAACTGCTTCCACACAGTTTTTACAAGAAAGAGTGACTTCCAGTGTCAGAGAGCAATGGGAACTAACGAGGTTGGCTTGTGTAGAAATCGTGACAATTGATTAAGTAAAAAAATTAATGGAGGAACCAGATGTGAGAAAAACTTCAGGTCCTGATGGAGTGTTCAATAGAATTGTAAGAGTGCAGTCAACAGTTGGCAGACAAAATTCATAATGTCATAATAAGCTCATTGGCAAGGTTCCAATAGATTGGAAGAGAACTGACATTGTGCCTGTATTTAAAAGAGGAAACGAGGAAGATCCATTGAACTATAGACCAGCGTGTTTGACCAGTGTTGTGGCCATCGTATGTGAAAGGCTTTTAAAGGACAGGTTGATGTAACATCTTGAGGCGAGTAAAGTGTTGACAGATAGACAGTTTAGTTTCAGGGGAGGAAGATTTTGTGTTACCAATTTGATAAGCTTTTATTCAGGAGTGATAGACAAAAATAATCCGCTTTGAAAAGTGTTGAGTGGAGTCCCGCAAGAATCAGTACTGGCGCCGGTCATGTTTGCAGTGTACTTAAACGATATGCCAGAGAGAATAGACAATTACATATATTTGTTTGCAGATGACACCTAACTATTAAGAAAGATGCAGTAAAATGAAGTTTGTGAAACACTGCAACAAAATATTCGAGTGGTCCTGTACATGAGAAATGAAATTTATTAAAAAATGCAAATGCAAATGCAAATGCAGTGTAATGGAATTTGGGAAGAGCAATAGAAGGCATAGGGGCGTTTATTCAATGGGGAAGGAGAATATCAATAAGAAGAAAGGGAAAAGGGACATAGGAGTAACAATTATAGATAATCTGTCACCTGAGAAACATAAATAAGGAACATATATCCTATTGAGGAATATGCGGGTGGCTTTTACTTATGTGGATGAAAACTTAATTAAGAAATTGATAACGACTTTGGTTCGCCCAAGATTCAAATATGCAGCAAAAGTATGGTCACCAAGTAAAAAAAAAAACATAAGAAAACTAGAGAGGATACAGAGAACAGCAACAAAGCTTCCCCAAATCAGAAGAACTGTCATACAAAGAGAGGCTGCAGATACTAGGTTTCACAACATATGAGCAGAGGAGAGTAAGAAGAGATCTAATAGTAGTATAAAAAGTGATTAATTAGAAAAGCTAGATAAAGAAGATTTACTAATTTGGGACCAAAAAGAGGACATGGAAGAAACTGAAAAGGACATCTGAAGAAGAGATATCAAGAGTTCAGCTTCCCACAATAATGTGTAGACACATAGAATGGTTTGGAAAAAGGAATAGTGCATGCAAGAACTATTCATGAATTTAAGGCAAAGTTAGATAAGTATAGATATGGAGACGGGACAGTACGAGCATAGCTCTTTTCCTGTATTTTACAACTAGGTAAATACAACCAGGTAAATACACACACACACACACACACACACACACACACACACACACACACACACACACACACACACACACACACACACACACACACACACACACACACACACACACACACACACACACACACACACACACACACACACACACACACACACACACACACACACACACACACACACACACACACACACACACACACACACACACACACACACACACACACACACACACACACACACACACACACACACACACACACACACACACACACACACACACACACACACACACACACACACACACACACACACACACACACACACACACACACACACACACACACACACACACACACACACACACACACACACACACACACACACACACACACACACACACACACACACACACACACACACACACACACACACACACACACACACACACACACACACACACACACACACACACACACACACACACACACACACACACACACACACACACACACACACACACACACACACACACACACACACACACACACACACACACACACACACACACACACACACACACACACACACACACACACACACACACACACACACACACACACACACACACACACACACACACACACACACACACACACACACACACACACACACACACACACACACACACACACACACACACACACACACACACACACACACACACACACACACACACACACACACACACACACACACACACACACACACACACACACACACACACACACACACACACACACACACACACACACACACACACACACACACACACACACACACACACACACACACACACACACACACACACACACACACACACACACACACACACACACACACACACACACACACACACACACACACACACACACACACACACACACACACACACACACACACACACACACACACACACACACACACACACACACACACACACACACACACACACACACACACACACACACACACACACACACACACAC
>JAXIVD010003257.1:15000-17500 GCA_036785275.1 Cancer borealis
ACACACAGACACAGACACACACACACACACAGACACAGACACAGACACACACACACACACACACAGACACAGACACACACACACACACACACAGACACAGACACACACACACACACACACAGACACAGACACACACACACACACACACAGACACAGACACACACACACACACACACAGACACAGACACACACACACACACACACAGACACAGACACACACACACACACACACAGACACAGACACACACACACACACACACAGACACAGACACACACACACACACACACAGACACAGACACACACACACACACACACAGACACAGACACACACACACACACACACAGACACAGACACACACACACACACACACAGACACAGACACACACACACACACACACAGACACAGACACACACACACACACACACAGACACAGACACACACACACACACACACAGACACAGACACACACACACACACACACACAGACACAGACACACACACACACACACACAGACACAGACACACACACACACACACACAGACACAGACACACACACACACACACACAGACACAGACACACACACACACACACACAGACACAGACACACACACACACACACACAGACACAGACACACACACACACACACACAGACACAGACACACACACACACACACACAGACACAGACACACACACACACACACACAGACACAGACACACACACACACACACACAGACACAGACACACACACACACACACACAGACACAGACACACACACACACACACACAGACACAGACACACACACACACACACACAGACACAGACACACACACACACACACACAGACACAGACACACACACACACACACACAGACACAGACACACACACACACACACACAGACACAGACACACACACACACACACACAGACACAGACACACACACACACACACACAGACACAGACACACACACACACACACACAGACACAGACACACACACACACACACACAGACACAGACACACACACACACACACACAGACACAGACACACACACACACACACACAGACACAGACACACACACACACACACACAGACACAGACACACACACACACACACACAGACACAGACACACACACACACACACACAGACACAGACACACACACACACACACACAGACACAGACACACACACACACACACACAGACACAGACACACACACACACACACACAGACACAGACACACACACACACACACAGACACAGACACACACACACACACACACAGACACAGACACACACACACACACACAGACACAGACACACACACACACACACACAGACACAGACACACACACACACACACACAGACACAGACACACACACACACACACACAGACACAGACACACACACACACACACACAGACACAGACACACACACACACACACACAGACACAGACACACACACACACACACACAGACACAGACACACACACACACACACACAGACACAGACACACACACACACACACACAGACACAGACACACACACACACACACACAGACACAGACACACACACACACACACACAGACACAGACACACACACACACACACACAGACACAGACACACACACACACACACACAGACACAGACACACACACACACACACACAGACACAGACACACACACACACACACACAGACACAGACACACACACACACACACACAGACACAGACACACACACACACACACACAGACACAGACACACACACACACACACACAGACACAGACACACACACACACACACACAGACACAGACACACACACACACACACACAGACACAGACACACACACACACACACACAGACACAGACACACACACACACACACAGACACAGACACACACACACACACACACAGACACAGACACACACACACACACACACAGACACAGACACACACACACACACACACAGACACAGACACACACACACACACACACAGACACAGACACACACACACACACACACAGACACAGACACACACACACACACACACAGACACAGACACACACACACACACACACAGACACAGACACACACACACACACACACAGACACAGACACACACACACACACACACAGACACAGACACACACACACACACACACAGACACAGACACACACACACACACACACAGACACAGACACACACACACACACACACAGACACAGACACACACACACACACACACAGACACAGACACACACACACACACACACAGACACAGACACACACACACACACACACAGACACAGACACACACACACACACACACAGACACAGACACACACACACACACACACAGACACAGACACACACACACACACACACAGACACAGACACACACACACACACACACAGACACAGACACACACACACACACACACAGACACAGACACACACACACACACACACAGAC
>JAXIVD010003257.1:25000-30000 GCA_036785275.1 Cancer borealis
AGACAGACACGACACGACAGACCTCTCCGCCTGACTTCAGCCATGGAGTCTTTCACCAGGAACCAGTGCCCCCAATTCGACCTAGATCTTCCCCTCACACAGCGGACCCTGGACGAGGAAGCCTCGAAACACCGCCTCAACACCTTGCTGGCACAAGCCAACCAGGTGAACCAGGCGCGTCTCCTCGCCGCTGTTGCACCTCACAGCGGGGCTTGGCTCTCAGCCGTCCCTGTGGAATGCCTCGGACTCCTCCTCCCCGATGACGCAGTCCGCATTGGAGTCGCGTTACGGCTGGGCATCAGCATCCAGCAACCCCATCGGTGTCGCTGCGGGACAACCACAGACACATACGGCTATCACAGCCTCTCCTGTCCCCGCAACCCTGGCCGCCAGCCCCGCTACAGGTCCCTTAACGACTTGATCTACAGGGCTCTAGCAGCGGCCGGTTTATCAGCCATTTTAGAGGCACGTGGCCTGGACCGAGGTAACGGACGTCGACCTGATGGAGTCACAGTCTTCCCCTTCAGGCGAGGTAGGATGCTGATGTGGGACGCTACATGCGTCAACACATACGCCAGCACCCACCTTCTGGACTGTGCTTCCACCGCAGGCGCAGCCGCCCGAGCCGCTGAGGACCGCCAACGCTACTCGGCCCTCGCCCTGCGCTACGACTTCACGCCCCTCGCCGTGGAAACAAGCGGGGTGATGGGACCGGCCTTCACCGACCTTCTCCAGGATATCGGAAGGCGAGTCAGCCGGCGTAGGGGAGAGCCCCGCGAGACAGCCTGGCTGAGGCAACGTGTCAGCCTCGCCGTGATGCGTGGCAACGCCGCGGCAATCTGCGGTGTGTAGGGCGGGAACGTGTTCCCCGAGGACACGCACACCTTTGTGTGTGTGTGTGTGGGGGGGGGGGGGGTTGTAGTACGTCACAGCAGCTTGCGGAAAGGCGGGGGCGGCTGCCATCACACCATGTGATGCCAAAAAAATAAACATTGGTGGAGACGTATCTAAAAACACACACACACACACACACACACACACACACACACACACACACACACACACACACACACACACACACACACACACACACACACACACACACACACACACACACACACACACACACACACACACACACACACACACACACACACACACACACACACACACACACACACACACACACACACACACACACACACACACAAGGACTTAGATGTAAATGAATTCTACCTGCGCAATAGATCTACAACTGTTCCCAAAACAGAATATATTTTTTTTTTATAACATTTTATATCTAAAAAGGAACACATTAACAATATCTAATATGAACATTAGATCCATACCAAAAAATCTTCAGTGTTTTACGGATTTTATTTTGGATATTTCTCACATTAATTTCAGTGTTCTTGGTTTCACTGAAACTAGACTTGAGTCTCATCTCTCCTCTCTGTATGAACTCACTGGTTATTCCTTATATGCAAATTCTAGAAATACGCACGGTGGTGGTGTCGCTCTTTATGTCTCAACGGATTATGAATCAACTATGATGAATCAATTTACTCTCTCAGATCCCTCAATTGAATCAATAGGTGTTGAATCCATTATGACAGGAAAGAGTAATATATTTTTTGTGTATTTATAGACCTCCTAGTGGTAATTTCAATAGTTTTAGTTTTATAACAGGTTTGTCTGGTATTCTTTCTTCAATGTGTAATAAGAAATACGGAGCTCTTTATATATATGGGGATTTTAATTTAGATCTAATGAAAACTAATGATAACAATGTTTTTGAATTTATTAACTTAATGTATTCTTTTTCACTATTCCCATTTATAACCAAACCAACACGAGTCACCCACACCTCAGCCACCCTCATTGATCATATCTGGTCGACACAAATTGAAGAAAACGTTGGAAACTATATTATTCAGACTGACATCACTGACCACTTTCCCACAGTCTCACAATTTTCACTTGAATACCCTAAACCAGAAACACAGTTCACATATAAAAGGGATATTACAGCTAACTCCTTGGAACATTTTAAAGATGACCTTGCTCTTTTGGATTGGAATCAGGTTCTCAGCTCTACTAATTCTAACGAGGCGTATACTCTATTATATAATGAATTTCATAAACTTTTCCAAAACCATTTCCCTCTAAAGAAAACTCGACTAGATAAGAAAAGTGAAATAAATCCACATATTACCCCAGCATTGAAAACAAGTATAAAAGAGAGAAATAGATTGGAAAGACTTGCTAAAAAATGGCCATTAACTTATAGAGTAACCTACAATCAGTACAGAAATAAGCTTACTTTGATCCTGCGCTCAGCTAAAAATATTTCCTATAAAAATCAATTAAAGGATAACCAAGGCAACCCCAAAAAACATTGGAACACTCTAAACACACTTCTGGGTAGAACAAGTTGTTTAAGTAACCAAACAATTAAATTTGATCCACCCTGTACAGACATCCCAACAAAATTTAATGAAAATTTCTTAAAAGATATTCCAGGAAGGAATTATGCTAATAATGAATATTTGAAATACCTTAATAATTCACCAAGTTTTTCCATGTACCTGCCTACCACCAACATAACTGAAGTTGAAAAAAATTTGAGCTTGCTTAAATCATTTACACCAGGTTATGATGATATATCTCCAAAAATACAAAAATATTCTTCTTATTTGATATCATATCCTTTAACTCATATTATTAACCTCTCATTAAAAACTGGTGATTTCCCTGATCAATTAAAAATTGCAAAAGTAATTCCTCTATTCAAATCTGGTGACAGAAATTGTATTGATAACTATCGCCCTATTTCCAGTCTTCCTGCATTTAGCAAAGTTTTTGAAAAGATTATTTCCTCTCGTCTTATTAACTATCTTGAATAAAACAATCTATTAACGGAACACCAACACGGCTTTAGGGCACAACGATCCACTGAGTCTGCTGTATTACAATTTGTAAATAATGTGTATAGAAATTTGGAAGAAAAACTACATGTTGTAGGCGTATTTATTGATTTATCCAAAGCTTTTGATACCCTAGACCATAAAATTTTACTACATAAATTAGAATATTTAGGTATAAGAGGTGTTTCATTAAAGTTGTTTGGGAGTTATCTTCATGCCAAAAAACAAACTGTGTATTGTAACCAAAATTACTCTCCACTACAATCCATAGTGAAAGATGTACTACAAGGATCAGTCTTAGGCCCGTTATTTTTTTCTTATGTATATCAATGATTTTATAAATGCTAGCACAAAATTTAAGTTTCTGATGTATGCTGATGATACAACTCTCCTGATTAGTGATAAAAACCTACATTCTCTTCATAGAAATTTAATGTCAGAACTATAAAAAGTAAAATTATCGGTCCAAGCAAATAAGTTAAAAATTAACATTTCTAAAACTAATTTAATTTTGTTTCAAAACAGGTCTATAAAAAACTCTATCCTTCCAGTCTTTTTAGATGGAGAAATTATAAAACAATTCAGTCATGCAAAATTTCTTGGAGTTATTATTGACGAAAATCTAAAATGGAAAATTCATATAGATAAAATTTGCTTAAAAATATCTAAATTAAATGGTATCCTATACAAAATTCGCCATAACCTAACCACAGAGTCAATGATCAGCATATACTATACTTTATGTTATCCACACCTTATATACTGTGTTCCCATATGGGCAAGTACGTGGCCTTCTTTCACTAAGAAATTATCTATAGCTCAAAAAAAAAAATTTCGGTGTATATTTTTCTTGAAAAAGTTTGAATCATTAAATCAAATATTTATTGATAAGAATATCCTAAACTTTCCCTGTATACATAACTATTTTACATTGTTACTGATTTTTAAATGTCAAGGAAATAATTCAATATTTAATTTAATCGATAATAATATTAATACAAGAAATAACAACATCAACATTGTTTATCCAACATTTAGAACAATTTTGTATATAAATAGTGTTATCAGTTTTGGTCCTAAAATCATTAATAGTATGCCTCTTGATATAAAAATTCTACTTAACAACAGCCAACATCAATAGGTTCAAGCTAGAAGTAAGAAAAATTTTACTATTGCAACAAAATGTGTGATTGTCAAGAATAATAATGGTGAAATGGTAGATATTAATGTACAGTAGTTGTAGTTATGCATGTGCATTACACTAAGTTTTATATTCTTGTAGTAAAATTTTAGTTCAGTGTCCATGACCATTAACTCATTGTATAATAAATAATTGTCCGTCAGGGAGCTCAGCTCGACGGACCGTATGCTAGTTAACTGTATGTACTTGTATTGCAAATATTGTCATCTTTCCTAGCAATAAAAATGTACTTACTTACTTACTTACTTACTTACTTACACACACACACACACACACACACACACACACACACACACACACACACACACACACACACACACACACACACACACACACACACACACACACACACACACACACACACACACACACACACACACACACACACACACACACACACACACACACACACACACACACACACACACACACACACACACACACACACACACACACACACACACACACACACACACACACATATACAAACCTGCTGCTGTTGTTGTTGTGCCTGCTGCAAGAGCTCTTCGTCTATGAGTGAAAAGACATCGGTGACGGTAATGGAGGAAAGTGTGGTGGTTGGCGCCTCGCTCGTCTCCTTCCCTCTCGGGTTATACCTATGAATGGTAAAATAGAAGTATGAATGTGATTGAAAATATAGCATGCGTAACAGTTCTACTTGTAAATAATTTTCGTATCCCAGTTCAATTGAACATTTAGTATTATCATATAGGTTTATACATTTTATTTGTCCGTTAATAGTAATCATATTTGAATGAAAGGAAGTGCCATAGAGACGGATTTGGGTGAAAAGTAAAATTTTGACACGATTTATGGGTATTCCTATCTGCATCTCATAGTTAAGGTAGAAA